>CAMOHE010056051.1:19096-99442 GCA_946598075.1 Artocarpus hirsutus
AAAAAAAATAAAGTTGTATTTAAGAAAAACTCATATGCATTTTCTCTTAAAAGTTACATATTTGTTTTGAAGCCACAAAATTGGACTCAGGTTGAAGGATCGTTGGTGATGGTATGCATACGAGGGACGTAAGGTTTATGGGTGGAGAGTATTACGAACTTGAGAGCTCTAGGTTGAGAAGAAAAAAGATTATGAGGGAAATGAAAATGGTATGGTGGTAAAAACAGTGGCGGATTTAATATTCTCATATATGCCCCCACTAACTTTTATTTTTTCATTTGTTCCTATAATTCTATTATAATCAACTTTACTCATGTTACTCATGAGTTATTGTAATATGTTTTATGCCACTTTATAATTTGGACTACATTTTTATACCTCCACATTTAAAACTCATGTTAGATCATTTTCCTTTTATCTTATTTGTGGAGTTCAAATATGTTTTGTAATTAAATTGATAGTTGATGTTAGACCCAGGAAAGCCAAGAATGGAACATAATTTTGTAATATGTGATACAATTTACAATATAAGGTATGATTTTGTTCTGGGGAATTTTTTATAGTAGGAAATGCCCTTTTCACTACTTGTAGGAACTTAGATTAAATTTTCAATGGTCTCATGAAAGTAGGAGCAGTTATGTACTTGTGCACTGTAATATTTTAACCACTCGCATATCAGAATGTTAACAGCTAAAACAAGAGTTACTACCTGTAATGAGAAAAAACAATTCTTATGGTAAAAATTCTTTTTTTTATCTTCAAAATGCCTAAAAATCTTTGATAGAGTATCTTTATCAATAGTGCATGTTTCTAAATATTAGATCTAATTAAAATCGTATAAAAAAGTATGCAAAATAAATTTTTTATTTTTTGGTAATTATTTAACTTTTCAAGACAAAACCCTATAGAGTATGTTTTCATTCTTTAAAATTCTCAATATTTATCTCGTAGTTCTTGAAAAATATTGTAACATATATTTTTATATTATTTTAAAAAAGTAATAGTATACACCCGCCCACTGAACTAAGAGGCTGGCTCCACTATCGGTAAATAACCTTATTTAGAGCTTACTCTTAAAGTGGAAATAACCTTATTTGTAGTGAAAAGTCCGCTCCTTGGATACGTACTCTCTGGCATACCTACATCACGTATCTGAAATGTCAATACCACACCCCATTCCTTTCGTAGCTACAAGTTCTTGGTGACCCTCTTCTGGGGCTCAAGTAATCCGAAAATGGAGTGGAATGTAGACAAAGGAACATGGTGACAGTTGATCACAAGTTTTCCCAAAGATTCAAATGCTCAAAAGAGGAATTTAACTAAGCAAAAAGACCCCAATTACCATCAACTACAAGTTTGTCTCTATCGAGTTGTCTTACTTTTGAAAAGGTTTGGCTTTTGGCCAAGGAACTGCGAAAATGGAGAGAGAAATTGTGTTTTTTTAGATATAATTTTAACGAAACATATATGAAACTTTTGTATGATACATAAATCCAGTTGGATTGTTCATATAGATTGTGAACATTACAATGGGACATGCATTGAACCTAAAATCATTTTCGAAGAGAATGAATAAGTAACTTTACTATTCTGTCAGACAATCAGTGAAAAAACGTCAAAAAAAATAAATACATAAATTTTATTTTTGTCCTAAAACGTAGGTCATTTTGTCACTTTATCTCATGAACTTTGAAAACAGGCATGCACACCTATTGAATTTTAAAACGTTAGCAAAAATACCGGTTTTTATGACATTTCGTCTATAAAATTTTATTTTTGCTCCTTGAACTTCAGTAATTATGTCATCTTGCTGTCCTAAACTTCAAAAATTGACATTTTTAGCCCCTAAGCTTTTTTTTAAATTTCTTTTCTAGTCAATAATTGTTCACATAAGTCAAAACTCAAAATTTTCACCTATATAGATTTTTTTTTTTTGTTGTTTAACGCCCATTTTTGTTAAAAGTATTTTATATAGGCCTATATATATGCACACACATGCTTGATATTTATATATATGATACATGCATATATATTTTGCTTGCAAATTCTTTTAATTTTTTTGTTTGCAGTCCATTTTTCTTTTCTTTCATTTAATAAGCACTGAAATTCAAAAAAAAAAAAAATGACACAACCTTTAAAAAAAATGACACAACATCAAAAAGGTGAGTTATAATTGTTGATTTAGTTCATAATTTAAGACTCTTGGGTGAGCAATTTGAATTTTAACTTGTGTAAAGAATTGTTAACTTAAAAAAATAAAAAAAAATTTGAGGGACAAAAAGTAACGCTCCCTTTCCGGACGTTACAGATATCGTTACATTTATTCATTAAACCATTAATTATAGCAAAACTATTATGTATTTGAATTCATATTTATAATCAAAGTTTGGAAAAGCATTCCCAAGATCCGTACATACATATATATATTTGTATTTTTGTACAATTTACAAAAAAATTCTAAATTACTTAATTATAACAATTCACTTTTCCATAAACGTGCTATAAATAGTTTGCTAATATCATTGAAATTTAAATTAACCTTTGAAAAGAAAAATCAAATTCCTTGAACACTTTTCGGTAGGCCGAACTTGTGACTTTAGCAGGCCGAACTCGACCGGCAGGTCGAAGGTCATCCATCGGCAGACCGCTTGAGGCTTTGAAAAATAAGGTTTTTAAAGTTAACCAAATCGGCAGGCCGAAACTTGGCATTCGGTAGGCCGATTAATATTCTTCGGCAGTCCGACCAGTAATGGTCGGCAGGCCGAACTAAAAAAAAAAAAATTTCTTTTAAAACAAGTTTTGAAATTTCAAATGTGGAAGAAAATTTACAAAATAATAAAAATTACATTAAACAAACATTCTTAATAGTTTTAAGACATATCCTTAAAATTCAAAAATCATAAGCATATTCGGAATCGAAAATCAAACTCATTTCATAAAAATCTCTTTCCATGGCGTTCTTCCATTTGCAAACCATCTTTCTGAGTTCACACGCCTGTCAGTGTCCTCCGCCTACTCCAAAACTTTCTTACCCTTATCTGCAACATGATATAAAACTTGAATAAGCTAATGCTTAGTAAGTACATTGTAATTCTCACAACTTAAAAACATTTCATGAACATCATCAACTTCATCATTATCATCATCATAATAGTGCACCAGGCACATTTTCATAGGAACATATCTTTCATTACATCAACCATATTAAAACATTATTCATTTTATCTTAAGGGCCCAAGTGTTGCACCATAACATCATCATCATAGGCGCGCTGTTATGAGAGAAGAGGGGTAGCTAATCCCAAACCAAACATGACACATAACATAACATAACATAACATAACATAACATTAGGTGTACAACACTTATTTAGGTGATACATATATACATACTTATACTTTCATACTTTGAAAAATATTATCATGAAAAACATGCATAAATTTTCATGCCTTAAACTTCATGAAAAATCATCATGAGAAATCATCATAAAACCATCATAAAAATGGATTTCAAACATTTCATAAAACTCATACTTTTCATAAAATTCATCATGTTGCAGGTGAGAATGTACTTACCTCAATGAGCTTACTTAACCTTACTTTTGTAGGTGACAACGCCGCGGTCTTGATGTGCTCACTTCTCAATGTGTTCATGTCATATATTCATAAAATGGTAATTAACATTTATTTAATGAATTAATTACCATAACATAACATCCATAACATCATACATACATACATTTCTTGGAAACATAAACTTATAACATATTTATTAACTTTAAAACATTAGAACAACATTTTCAGCATACTAATATTTCTGACATTCATGAATTTAAAAATTAGAAACTTAACATACACACATAATTTAAGCACCATATTTGGCAGGGATAAAGATATCATATAAATATATTACCATGATTTTTCATTAGTCATAATAATTCCATTTAGTGTTTAAAATAAATCACATAGCATTCACTTTCAAAACTGCCAGCAATAACAAAACAGTGAGCATTCCCTACAAACATTCACATAATAAATTATTAACATCCCAAAATAAATCCATAAAAATCCTACATGCAATAAACACTAAAAACTTCATCATAACCAAAAATTATCTTAAAATAAATTTCGTACAATCCAAAATAAATGTTTGAATTCATAGACAAAAATAACTATAAAAAATTCAATCAAAGAATTTTATGCAATAATTATTCTTAAACAATTAAAATAAATGTATTTAAACCTCAAAATTCATATGACATCATATTAACATGTAATTACAGTAATACAAAAATTCTCATTACCAAATAAAATCATATAATCATAAAAAAAACATTACACAATAAAAGTTTAACAAATTTACCGTTAAAACAGTCTAAATACCTAGCATCCATAAAAATTTCATAACACATGAATATTAATCAAACCATCACCAAACTTTTCAGTCCATAATTTAACATATACATGAACATATTTACCAAATTTCGTGAAAAATAACCTTCATTTGCAATAAGAACAACATCCTTACATTTGTGCAACACAACCGATTAGCAATAAATTACTGTGAGTAACGGAGAGAAGAAAATTCATAAATTTTTATAGAAAAATCAAAATAACATGAAACTTGGAGGAAAATCACATAACACATGCATAATTATCATATGAAAATTTCAGAGCAAGATGACATTCTTAGATGAAGATATTTCAGTCAGAATAAGGAGAAGAAATACCAAAAAAAAAATAATAAGCCTTTACCTCAAATGATTTTCTTCAAAACTCCTTAAATTAACGCCAAAGAAATTTTTAATATTTTAACAAAGGATTGCAGGGAAATTTGAGAGGAAGAAGAAGAAAAGAAATGTGATAGGAAAAGAGAAAATGAGAGAGAGAAATCGAGAGAGAGAGAGAATTAGAGAGAGAGAGAGATTTTTTTTTTTACTATGGTGAAAAATGAAATTGAAAAATAAGGAAAAACTTATCCTCTTAATACAAATAAGAAATTTTTTGATTAAATGCAAGGCAAAAATTCGTGTGAATGGATAGAATTGAGAGAGAAAAAGTCAAAACTTCCAAGAACGGTTCGAGTTGCCTTATTTTGCCTTTGTAAAACGGGAAAACTTTATCCATTAATTCAAATTAATCAAAAGTCAATTGCTTCATTACCAAAATTAAACAAATCATCCCATAATTATGTTAATTATTCAAAATAAATTATCCTATCACATATTTGACCTTATCACAAATTTGTAAAATTTTTGCTGACTGCTTGTCAGTTGTCATCGGCTTGCCGATCTTTCTCTTCGGCCTGCCGATCTCTGAAGTCCGGCCTACCGATGATATCTCATAGGTTTGCCGTTCGAAAGGGATCATTTCGGCCTTCCGAACTGAATGGTCCGGCCTACTGATCTGCCATTGAATACAAAAATCATTCATAACATTAAATTATCAATAAAATATTATTAAACATATAACATTAATGATATGAATATTTGAGCACATCAATTCCATGCGAGCGTCACCTGTCATAACACTTAAAATAAAATGGTTAGCACCATTATATTATATATCATAACACTTATCATAAATATAACACTTAACGTCGTCATTATCATAACATAATCCGTTCCATAAAATTAGGCGGGCGTTACATAAAAATACCAATTTTTGAAGTTTATAGAACAAGATAACATATTTATCAAAGTTTAAGAGGCAAAAGTAAAACTTTATGGACGAACAAAAAAAAAGTATTTTTGTTAATATTTTAAAGTTCAAGGTGTATTTTTGTTAACGTTTGAAAGTTGAAGAGGTATGCATGTCAATTTTTAAGACTCAAAGGATAAGACGACAAACTAACTAAAATTAAAGGGTAAAAATAATTTTTATTCAAAAAAAAAATCAGAGAACGAATTATGAAAGGCTCCTGGCCGGCAAAAAATTTTAAAAAAAAAAAAAGAAAATCCTTTTTTTTAATCTGGAAGGCTCGTTTAGCAATTTGTACGGTCATGTGAGGAGTTGGTGTTATGCATGTGATGATTCTTCTTTTGGCAAACAAGGCTATGTACGTCTTATTATACGAGATACTTGTCACATCCCAAGAAAGTTCATGGAATCATATTTTTCACTGAGAGACAGTTAAAGAACGGAAGGTACATAAAAGAGTAAAGTTCATCATCACTAGTAAATGAGATGAATTGAGTAAAGAAGTTTTTTAAAAAAAAAAGAAAGAAAAACAGAATAAAATAACATAAAAGGGCATTTAATTAATTACAACGAGACATGCCTACCAATTTAATAAAGGATCTTAAATTATAATAATAGTTAAGTTGAGAACAATTCAATCAGTTGGTCAATTTAAAGAGGTGGGTAAAGTAGTTTCGATAATAAAATATGTTTAAGCCAATTTCTTTCTTAATTTTGTTATCCAAGAGTTGGTCACATGATTACATTAACATTTTTTCTATTCTTGAGTGGTGTTATCTTGAATCCTCTGGATTAACTTAATCATTGAAGACTCACCAAAAAGTTAGGCGCGTTGCATAACTTAAGGTGATATTTAGATAACTTGTAGACAATATTTCAATCAAGTCCCCCAGACAATGGGGCATAAAAGAAAAGAAAACAAAATCTAATCAAATTCTTCTGAAATCACTATTTTCTTGGCAAAGAAATTGTAGTGTCACCAAGTGCGCGGTACTAAAGAAAGAAGAATAAAGAAATTGGTAGGCTTTGAATTTACAGGCTGAGGGTCAAGTAAAAGGCCCCCGAAGGTTAAAAAAAAGAAAATGAAAAACGGAGTGTATTTAGCAACTTAGTTTTAAGTTTTAGGGTGTTTGAAAGAACAGTCGAAATAAAAATATTAATTTAAAAACTATAGCGTATGAAAGCTTTGCATAGTAGTAATTTTTTTTTTACTACAGTTGTTGAGAGCTTTATACTGTTTATTGATTCCAACTAAGATGCCAAGTAATCTTAGTTCCAAGCGCTATAATGTAAAACTTTAACATACTATAGTGTAAGTTCTCACATGCTATAGTATTTTGGTTCCAAACTTATTAATTATAATTATATTTTCAAACACACTAATAATAAAATAAAAATTTAAAAAAACCACTGAATCCCTTGTGGATTGGAGAAATTTTTGATATTTGGGTATTGTTTTGGCAGTTTGTGCATCTTTCATAAAGCCTTGTGTAGTCCAAGAGGGGACATTTGCAGGACATATGTTACCATTGAAAATTTGTACTCTGGTGCCCCCAAAATTCCTCTTTCTCAGATTTGGACCCCATGTTTAATATATGTATGTCGATTCTATGTCATTCTATGTCATTAATTTCGTTGAAAGAATTAAGCTCTATTTGTCGTTTTTAATGAGGAAAAAATGGTCCACAGCTCATAGCAAACATGTGAGATGTTCTTCTATGTAATTAATGAGCTTTCTATACAGATTTAGGAAGCTTCTAAAAATCAAGGGGATTCTTTTTTGCTTTCGATATATTCAAAATAATATAAAGCCCCTCCTTGGTGAACTTTTGGTTATAGGATACCCTACTGTACTATTCACTGAATATTTACCGTTTTACTTTTACTGTACAGTTTGAATTGTGATCGACACTACATCAATTAAAATTTGAGGCATTCAAAAAAATGCGTACAATTTGAGGCTATTTTTCCTTTCATTTTTGGGTGAAGTCGAAATTATTACAACTAGTCATTTTTTTTTTTTTACAAGTAGTGATTGCATCATATTTAGAATTTCTAAATTAACCAAAATAATTCAGCAGCTTCCTTATCATGCAAAACTAGCGGTAATAGCAAAGAATAGCAGCTGAAAAATTATAGAACCACGAGTTCATGAGTGTTAGCTCTAATTAATGATGTTTTATCATTAATTTGTACATGAGAAGCGATATATACACCTCTAAAACAAGCACATATACAGCTTCTTCAATATTACTCTATGGATTCAAATTATTACTCTAATTTTGATGTCCAATTAGTGTTTAACCAACCACATATAATGCAAGATTGTTTAAAAATTTTGATATTCTTTTATTGAATTTTTAACGCATGTCCATCAAATAATATGACAAAATATACTTAGAAATTATTTGAGACAATAAAATAAACAACATCATGACTCCACTGCATGACATACATGCCATATCAACACGTAAATATTTTCACATATATAAATACATACATATACATGCATATACAAATGTGTGTATGTGTGTTAATTGATTGATTGTTTAGTCTTGACATAAAAGAATTAGGGTATGTTTAGTTTAAGCATTTTATGAATTCAATGAACTCAAATTTAGATTTAAGTATCAAGAATCCTTCGGATACATGTTTATTTCCCCTAAAATCTAAATCATTTGAGTATCAAGAATCCAAGTTTTTAGAATTCTTATCCCCTTAAACTTTTAATACTCGGATATTTTTGCTACAGTAAAAACTAAAATTCTCTCTCTTATATTTGAGGAAAAAAATCATAACTTCTTCATTTGATATCTAATTGAGATGATTATTTTTCACTGTGTTCCTAATAAAGAGAAGAATAAATCAAGATCCATATTACATATTTTTTAAGATCATTAACATTAAAATTTTATTAGATTTATTAATAAATCAAAAACTATTTTCACTACCTCTCCAAATACAAATTTTAATTTTATTCTATACTCAGATTAAAATTTAAATACACATCCAAATGCCAATTCAAATAACAATTCAAATCATTAACTCAAATCACACTAACTTAAATTAAATCACTAATTCAAATTCATGTACCAAACAGACCCTTAATACATGGACAGGTTTCAACTACATCAAATTTCAACACCCGAAGTCTCTAAAACATGAAATATATACACTTAACCTTATGTTTGGCTGAGTGGTGGGAACCACAAACTCAGTTATGAACAGTGTAAAACTTTCACATGCTACAGTAACAATAAAAAAATTGCTACAGTGTAAAGCTTTCATATGCTACAGTGTAAAATTTTCATATACTACAGTAAAAATAGTTCTAACCACTAGTTCTCATCACATTTTCAAACACCCTAGTCACGCACTGAAAAAAAATCAAAAGTACCAAAAAAAAAAATGATGTCATAAGTATTAACATCTATATAAGTCCATTCTTTTTTTTTTTTTTTTTCTTTTTGAAAGAACTGCAGTTCATATATACAGGTGGGCGCTGAGTTATAATTTTGATTTGGTGTCTGTGACCCTCAACTAAAGGGGTTTGTCAGATTGAGCCCTGCTACATTGAAAGGATAACTGAAAGGTGACAATTATTAAAGTGAGTCGGAAATACAGTGGCATATAGTTTAGCATTTCAAGGCAGATACATATACATATACATATATATATCTATACACATACATATATATCTTTTTTTTTTTATAATTGATTAAGGAAAAGAAAGTGCGAAAATGAGGAAGAGACTGTAGGATAGGGCTGAGTTGTAGGATAGGGTTGAGGCCACGTGACAAAAGGGAGGATCCATAAGTTCGAGGAGAGATTATATATTTGCTTGAATCTTGGTGGTCATGTGCCCATACGAGGGCATTAACAAATCAAAGAGAGCCCTTTATTTCAAAAACTTGGACCAAATGTTTATACTTCTTTCTTTTTTAAGGCCTAATCACGTGTATGATTCCTTTGCACTTGGGACACTCAAAGTGAGGGGCCAAAGTCTTTTATATATATATATGTATATATATATATATATGAACATATCTTTCACTGCTTTGGATTCTAATTAAAGTCTATCAAAGCATGTGATTTTTGGAGTGTTGGTTCAGGGCCAACCATATAGATGTAGCCGTGCTCAATCATCTCTTAATCTAGGACCTTTCACCTTGCATATTCTAGTCTAATTAGAAAACAAATGAATATTTGTCAGCAGAAATTTGGCCTAGCCATATATAGTAGACATCAAAATTTGTGCTTTTTTTTTTTTTTGCCCGGTTTTTAGTTATAGGTCATATGAGATAAGAGGGTAACTTACGGTGGGGGCATAACGTAAATAAAGTTACATTTGCATTATATATATATATATATATATATATATATATATAAAGTTACTTTTTTCCGAAAAAAAAAAAGGTGAAATCAAATGGTTGGAAGCTTGTAATCATAAAAAGCTTCCGAAAATAATGGGGAAAAAAATTTTCAACCACGCAATGTAAAAATTATTATCCTTTGCTAGCAACAAGCATGCAGTTATTTGCACTGTTTTATTCGCTTTGGGACACACTAATTAGCTTGGCTCCACTTTGTTATGAAGTATTAATTATCTTGATTTATGATTTATCACAGGATTAATAAATTCATAAAATAGTTTAACCCCATATAAAAAAATTTTAATAGTGACAGAAAAGAAAGAAAAAAAAAACATATCAGCACCAATAACAGTGAGAAGTACATCTTTTAAATTTGTCTCCTCTTTTTCATTTAGCATATGCAATATTCAACTAGTCAACGAAAGAATTGGGTCTCCAGTCAATTAAGATGCCATGGGAAGGAATATTTTTTGTGTAAAAGGTGCAGAAGACCCTCTCATTTTTTTACCTTGTGTTACTTTTTTTTTCTTTTTTCTGCCTTGGTAAATTAAATAAATAAAATACCACATTTCAAATTCAGCCCATATACATACAAGCTTTTTATACTTGGTATTTTTCTAACAGCTTACATGCTAAAATTTTATAGTTTTTAAGAGTGTATATAGGTCTCTATATATGGTTTTGAAATAAGTCCGTAAACAACTTCACCTCTAATAGGAGACTAAAAGAGGAAAAAAAAAACCAAAAAAGGGAAGAAGAAGAAGAAGAAGAAGAAAGAAAAGGTGTTAAATCAATAAGTTATGAAGTGATCCCAATGATCTATATATTGAAACATTTTCCTGACCTAATCTCCAAAATTAAACTTATAATTTTGGGTTAAAAAATTTAAATTCATAAATATTATATAATAAGAAAAAGGAGATGAAGAAATTAAGTGCAAATTATCGGAGGAAAAGAAGAGGAAGGAAGAAGGAGAAGATCTTTAACATAAGATGCACAATGGTAATTAAGATTCATGATAAATAGTTTCTTGTATTCAATCACTTGAGAGACAAAAGAGACGTGGATTAATTTGAGAAAAAAAAATCAAGTAATCATAATTAAGAAAAATTAATCAATTTATGCAAGATAATCCACACATGAAAAATCCAAAGCGGAAAAAATATGAGTAGTAGGTATAGTACTTTGCAAACTGAGAATTCGGAATATTCAACAAGTTTTTGACTTAAGTTGAATTAAATTGTTATAAACATGATCACTTACTGGTTTTTGAACGAAATTCAACTTCTTACACAAACCGCGGCATTGTTAATTCTTCTTTTTCGCGCTCGCTTTTCGGCGAGAGAGTTTGATCCATGGCGGCCAGTGGTACAGTTGATGATCAGGAGGATGATGATGAATGCATGAAGAAGAAGCTAATTCATGTATATATACACATGTTACATATTTATATACATGTGTAGGTGAAAGCAGAAAATCGGATAATTCTTGTAAGCAAGCAAAGGAGGAATCCAAAGGGATAGCATGATCCCAAACTATGGGGGGGGGAGAGAGAGAGAGAGAGAGAGAGAGGGAGAGAGAGTTTTGGGATCAATGCGATCCCTTTGGATGCCTTCTCTAGTTGCAGTTTGTTGTGTTTGAGTGACACCAAACCACCCACCTTGGATCACCTGCTTTATTACTCTCTCTCTCTCTCTCTCTCTTTCTCTTTCTCTCTCTATCTCTCTCTCTCCTTTGTGTAAAGGAAAGTGGTTTGAGAGGGCCTTCGAATGTAAAAACACATTGAGTGTGTTTTTCGTGCCATTACAATGACCAAATTTTGTTTGCTTTTTTTCTTTTCTTTTTTTTTTATTTTTTTTGGCTTGTGGTGTCCTGTTCTTATTATTGTTGTAAATCCTTGATATCATTATTGTTATTATTGGGTTTTGGTTTCTTCTTTATGTTTTTTTGAAGATATTTATTTTTAGTTGTAGACCCCATTCCCCAACATACCAGACAGATGTAAAAGGTCTCTACCAGTAAGTATACGTCAGCTATTCCTTATAGGAAAGTGAAATTAATAAAAGTTTTAATAAAAGTTTTGTGGCCCAAACCATGTTCCCTCTCGCGCGCCAAATTCTTTCCTTTTTATTTTTCTTTTTTATTCCCTCTCTTATTTTAAACTATTTATTACGTCTGATCTATATTTTAATTGACTATTATATGTACAAATAAACGTATGTATATATGTTTTTTTTATGGCCAAAGTAGTAGTCAATGACCCTAAGTTATACAGAAGGGTGATTGAAAATTATCAAAATTTGTCCTTTTGTGATTTTGTAAGAAAGTGAAATCATTATATAGCATGTTCTGCATATATTAGAGCAACTCTTTGCCTAGTGGAGAATGAATTTATTTTGCGACGACAATAAATTTTAAGATCAAATTTCAATCTCTCTCTCTCTCTCTCTCTCTCTCTCTCTCTCTCTCATATTAGTAATTAATCAAACAAATGGCATCTTAATATATCACCTTCAGAAAAAGACAAAAAAAAGTTACCACCGAAAGCCTTCCTTTTTTTTTCCCCCTGAAGTTTAAAGTGTATTTCTTTTGAGAGATTTGGACAACTATTTGGAAATACCTTAATGAATGTCTGTTGCTTAGTCACAAAGAGAAGGAATTGAATTTACCTCATGTAACAGTAATAAATGATCAAGTTGGATTTTTATCAAACAGAAAAAAAAAAAAAATTGAATCTACAAAATAGAGTGACTCTTTTGTTATCTATTATCTTAGGGTTATTTACTATGTATGTTTTGTCCTTTGAGTTTATTTATAAAAAATCTACACCATCAATTCTAAATGTCCTCAATATTGCACCCTCTAAATTTTAATTCCATTTTAAATTTCTACTTTTTTTTTAAAAAGACAACATGCAACTCAGTTTGTTCCCTGCGCAAGGCGAATTTACCTTCTTAGATTATGGATAAAACTCTAACTGAATATTAATAATTAGGTGCATTAATGTTTTAAAGAAAGAAAAAAATACCCGTAAAAATTGTATTCTCAAGCCTTTTAATTTGTTTTATTTTACAATTTCTTATTGATGACATGGGTTACAATTTTTACAATCTTTTTTTAAACATTACACCTAATTATAACGTTTTATTATAAATTTGTTCAAAAGCTACATGTACATAATAAATTCACAAGATTGAGGGTCAAATCTACTAAATTGTAGTTGCAAACATAACCTAATAGTAAGATCATACCTAACCCTACTATAAGATGTAGAGTCCGAATTCCCCCATCTTATGTTAAAAAAATTAAACAAATATAACATATTAAAGAATTTAAATTCTACATTGAGTTTAAAATTCTTTATACAATTTTAAGCACATCCAAATGTATTAAGTAACACGAAGTATATAGTACTAAATATGCCTTTTATCTTATAGCAACAAATTGGTTGAGAAGTGAGGGCCATTTAAGCTTCCTACATTTATATATAAATGAGTGTACATGCAACAACAGCACTGAGCAGGATATATATGTTATAGACACAAACACACACACACACACACACACACACATATATATATATATATATATATATATATATGCTTGGCTGTTCCTTCTTATATGTCCAAACAAATATTCTTATATAGTTATGAATATCATTAAGAGCTTGTAGGTCTTGACAACAGTTGTTGTATCAAACAACCTATCTGGCTACTCACGCCCCCTAAATAGTATGCTTCATTTTGACGTTTATAGTCCAAATTAAAAAAAAAAAAAAAGAGTATAATTAATTCTTAAGAACTTGCGTCTCTAACTACACAATTTTAACCACAAATTACAGTATAAATTTCTTATATTTTGAAAAGTTTACTACAAATATAAAACTCTCAAATGTTACAATAAACAAGACTTCAGCCACATAGTCTCAACTCTTTTTCAAAACACTCTAAAAAAAAAAAAGTGCCCTTTTTATTTCCATAATTTGTTTAGCCAGGTCTTTGCAAGGCCAGGGGAATATCAGAAAATAGAGGTTATTTTTACAAGTATTTTGTTGATGTGACTGAAGTTGTAGAATAGGATATTGGAACTCCCATGATCGATACGGTCATGATTAAAGACATTTTTCTTTCCAACACAAAAATAATCCCGATGCTACTAAAAAATACAACTTCATCATGATCATTGCCATAAAATTGTGACGTATCATATAGAAATGTATTAAAACTTGATAAAAAGAAGATACACTGTAGTTTCAGTGGCTGGCATTGATGGCCGCACTATTCACTTGGTTGGAAAGATTTTTTGGTTTATACTTTGTGGACGAACATGCGGGTCCCCCTTAACCATTATGTGCTTCAAAATTAACTTTCCCTCGCGTAAATGTTGAGGATTTCTAAAAGTAATCTATTAAGAAATATATATATATTTTTTATTGTTAAAAATTGTAAAAAAAATAATGATTTTAATTAATCCATCGGTCAAAAATAAAACCATACTAATAAAGTCTCCCGTAAATATATTCAACATCACAAATGATTCATGGCACTATAATATAATTTGCATCCTCTTCCTCTCTTCGTTCTTTTTCACCTTATATTAGTATATTTTTTCCCCTTTTTTAGCTCACTCTTCTGTTTCTCCTACATAAGATTATTGGTTATAATAAAAACTTTTAAATTCAAAAACTGTTTGTAGCATAAGAGAGTTTTATATTATAATTTTTTTATCGTTATAGTTTTTATCGTTATGATGTAAAAGGTTTACTTTATAATAGTTAAAAATTTTAATTAAAATTAATTTTATTAAACACCTTGTAACGTTGAAGTCCCAATGAAACTAGTTTAGCTGTTAAATTCCACATAGCCCAATTAAAAAGTTTAAGCAATATTGTCGCTCAGAGAAAACAGAAAGATCAATGTATATATTTCGTCAACAAAAGTTATGAACGTGCTTGACCTCCAGCCAGTTGTCCGCGGGTCAAATCTCAGCCGTCGGATTCGTGGGTTAGATTTCGCAACTTGACTCCTCCAGATCATGATGGATGGTGCTAGATCTTGTCCACACTAGCGGAGCACGCATGGACCACGAGGAAGGTACAGTTTTGAGTGGTGCTTTATGGACCCCACCACCACAAATATATATATATATATATATATATATATATATATAGATGACAGAATATAACTACGCCATTTTGGTGGGAGAATTTCCCCCAAAAACTCCTTCTGTTTAGCCAAATATCACTTTTGTCCCAATACAAAAAAAATATATATATATATATTCCGTATTCTTCTTCAAAATACCATGTTTATCCCTTCTTTTTATACCACATTTTACAAGTTACATTTTTTTAAATACTCGAACTACCTTTATAACCAATAATAAAAAATACTCAAAATACCTGAGCTTAGCTAAAATATCATTTTTACCCTGTTATCATACAAATGCCTGAGGTATCACTCATAAAATCAATCAATGAACCACTATGACAGTTCTATATTAATACCATTTGAAACATTAATCAATTAAAATAAAATAAGTCTTAAAACTTGGAAAATTCACAAAATAATTAAAAGAAAAAGAATCGATAAAAAAAAAAACTTTTGGCTAGCTTGTTTTCTTCATAATGTCTTTGTGGATTGCAGTTTCTGTGGGGGGTTCTTGTTGGATGGGTATGAAGACCTAATTTGCCCAATGTGGTGGAAAGAAAATAGACCATTGTTCTGTTTCCAAACAAAAACTACCTCCTCCTCCTTCTCTCGGCGACCATGTCATGTGAAGGGTTCTTGTTACAATGTTAAAAGTTTATGAACTATTTTAGCATATTAAATTAATTTAAAGACCAGGTTGTCACAATGTCAAAAGTTTAAACACCTTTAGAGCTATTTACCCTTAAAAAAAAGGTGTTTTTTAGGCATTTCGATAATAAGAGGGATAAAAGTGATATTTTGGCCAAGCACAATAGATATTTTGAGTTTTTTCATTTCTTTTTACCCTCTCCCTCTGCTCACGCATGTATAATGCAATATGTGCATATATGGTGGGGTATGGTTTGTGGTTGGCTTATTCTGTCTGATGTGATATGAAAGTAGGTTTCGTCACCTCTGAGGACATGTTTTTTTCCTTGGCATTTGTAGGACAAACATGTTATTTTCACCCAGGCTATGTTATCCATCCAGTGGAGCACAAGGACCTGAGTGAACCTGCCATTTGCTGCTTCCTTATAAATATATCTTCTGAATCATCACACACACACACATATATATACATGTATGTATGTATTTTCCACATATAATTTCAGTTAGTGCCAAGTCCCACTTAACAGTTTCTTTCTTTTGTTTGGATTCTCTATGATTTATCTTTCACTACGTGGGATTTTGGGTTAGAATGGACTCCTCACAGTTCGGTTGCTACCTACCTATCATGACACTTCAAAACCTTTAAAGTTCTATATTGTACTGTTTTTCCATGAACATTTTTCCATTGGTGTGTACGTCTCCTGGTGAGCCAATAATGCCCACATCTCTCTGTGGGCTCTAATTTAAAATGAAACAAAAGTGGTAGTGACAACCCCTCTCAGCCTAAAGGATGCCTTCCAAATTTACGTGCGACTCATGACTTTATATCATCCTTCAAATTCGTAATATACAACCATATTGACGTTCACTGAGTCGGTTTTATAGATTAGGAGTCAAATCGTAAATCAATATAATGCTAATATCTGTTTGAAAATTGTTTGAACGGAAACTAATTAACTAAAATTGTCACCACCACCCAACCTGCATTAACCAGAAGTATCGAATTGGTGGGTAGGTTTTTTTGGTCTCTACAGTCTAGGACTAGAGTTTAGACCTCCAAAATTTGAGACCAAATTTGAAGGTCGATTTTTACACTAATATCACAAATTTACACTAACATAAAATATAAATAAAGAATACCATTGAAAAAAAGACATACCATCGTCAAAGTTTTACCATGCATAAAATAGTTCTAATAGAAGCCGTACAACCCAATTAACTTGACAATAAACTAAATTAGAACGTTACAAAAGTGAAAAACAACAATGTGTTTTTTAACTGTAAAAGTGACGGGGTTTGAAATGGAACATGAGCAGCACTTGGGAAATCGAATCGGTACATATTGATTTATGTCGAATGAATTGATCGGTTTTTGCAGTTTGGGTGAAGAACCTAGGTTTTTAGAATTACGTAACTGATCATCGATAAAAACACCTTCCTAATGGTATCAAATTAAACAAAATATTGATTTCAGAGAGAAAAAGAAAGGAGATATTTGAAAGGACATAAAAAAAGATTTAGCTAAGCTAGCTAGCTAAATTTCAAACCCGCATGTTATGTCATCGATCCACAATGAGATAATTAAATCATAAAAGAAAATGATGTAGGCTCGTGGAATGTCTTTGCTTAGAGAATTCAAATTTGAAAATAACAAAAGCTTACTTTACAACTTTCAAATATGTAAAATGGTCTCGTCTAGTCAAACCTAGCTACATAACACAACCTCCAAATATGTTTTCACATAATGTGACAACAAGGGCTTTTTTTTTTTTTTTTTTTTTGAATTCCCTATATCTAGCTAAAACAAAAGGCTATATATATATATATATATATATATATATAGGTATATGCAACAATCAAATTAAAGGGATTGGTTGGTTAATTTAAGATTTTGAAATTAAGGTCGTACACGCTCGAGTGTTGTTTTTATCACTAGAAGCACATGGGGTTTTCAATGTCACATGGAGTGAATTAGGAGGGGTCTTGGACAAAGGACAATTCCATTAGTGCTTTAGGGACACCCTCTTGGTGCCTCCACAAGGGCCTCTACCCCTGCCCCAACTTGTTTGTCATCAAAGTCCGTTGCTTTCAGTCTCGTTTGTGTGTAAGGAAGTGGGACACGCAGTGTCTCTTAAGAAATTAGCTTACCAATATTTTGCGACCCCCCACAACATGCAGATCAAAGAGCCCATTTGGAAACATGGGTTCAAACTAAAGTTTTAAACTAAAAATAGGTCGGAAAATCCACCTTCTTCGTGTGCCAACTCCCTGAAGAATGCTTGCCAAGTGAATAAACCTTCTCCAGTGGATAATTCTAGAAGAATTTGAATCAAGCAAGTACACTGTAGCAATTCAAATTTTTTTAATAGAAAATATTGTAATAAAGTTAAATTGAACCAAAATTTTTTAATTCAAACCTATGTTCTCGAGCAGGTTAATAATTTTTGTTGTTTTTGAACCCTTATTTTTTTTGGGGCCCTATTTAGGATGTCTTTTTTGCTGGCTAAGCTGTATATAACATAGCTATAGTAGTGCTAAATGAATTTGAAAAACTTTTATTGATGAAGTTGATTGATTATGGCTGTCAAAATTTAATCCTCCAATTTAGACTATTCTTGGCTTGGTCCTCTTTTAATATTTAATTCTGCATTTTCTCCGCTCAAACATATAAGTCGACCTGTGTTTTTCCTGTAGACTCAGTAGTGTTCTGCTTGGCTGGTCTGTAGAAGAAACTGATATCCCTCAGCAATATTACTAGCTGGAGATTTTCTATACACTCGTTTGTAATTGTTTGTGCACGTGGCTTTGTTTTCCTTTAGCTTGAGCTTGGTCCTTGTCCCAAAAATTGAGTCGTTAATTTAGCCAACCAAACAATAAGTCTTTACAACTGTGTTGTACCTATTGCAAACTTTTTATAAAGTTACCGCATAAAATTACAAACTCGAATCATCTATCTAATTTTGATGTCCAACTGTATTGTTTGCTGCAAGTCTGTAATCTCATCATGTCACATCCTTTAAAAAAATTAAAATATTCTTTAACTAATTTTTTTACCCTTGTTCATTAAATGATATAATAAAATATGATAACTAGACATTATTTAGAACACCAAAATCTAAAAAGACGATTTGAATCTCATGTGGGTTATCATAATCTATATTATGCACGGAATCAACGATTTGATTGATTGGACAGCGTTTAATGGTCTATTTTATTGACAGTCATGCCCTAGCATTAATGGACTAATAGTATAAATGACTTTTAAAAGCAATTCTTAACCGTGAGACGAAGGATAAGCTTCATCGTCAGGAGGGAAATGGCCTGATCAAATAAAAGTTTTCTCAAAGACATATGGTTAAAAGGTGAAAGATTTAGTTGCTCGTTTTAGAGACAAATGTAGACGGCTTATTCGTGGTGCACGCAAACTATATACTACAAATTCCAGCGAGAAACGTATGCATCACTGCTAATTTTAACTAATTAAATGCATCTTCAACTATCAACTACAGAAATTAATTATATGTTATCACACAAGAGTCGACATATATAATCATGACATATATAATCATACACAATAAATTCCAATGTTTGATTGAAAAATCAATAGTGATCATAATCCCTAATAACTATTGGCGTTTTTCTTCTTGGAATAGCCCTTTAAAATTTGTCAATTTCCACTTAAGTAATTCCAAGAACACGAACAAAAAAAAAAAAAAGAACGGGAATTAAAAAAAATGCCCTAGCTACTATTTTGGGTTCCTTTTAAGTTGTTCCAAACGACAATTTCTCCAATGGCCGTGGGCATGAAAACACTTGGTTTCTTTAAAGAAGATTTCTCTTACTTCTTCTCCTTTTTTTTTTTTTTTTTGTGGCGCAAAAAATTGTGCAAATCCGAGTCATGTCAAAGAGATCAAGCACCACATATTCCAGTCCTCAAGAAGGCATATTCCTACTTTAATTTGACGATCACATTTTTGCGTCGTCCTTTAGAAATATATATATATATATGTATTTGTGTATACATATATATATATATTTATATATGAGTTTTTATATCACTTGACAAAGAGAAGGAAAATATATAGCTTGGTCCATGCACTTTGGCTGGTTGTTTGGAAAGATTGTGCATATCGTATCTAATTTGTGTTGTCATTAGCAAAGGGGAACTTCTTTTGCCTTTTTTGATATTTATTTCTATCTTCTTTATGCCCATATAGCTTTTTAAAAGAATATGCTTCTTTTACAGTCTAATAAAAAGGTTGTTCAAAATAAGAAAATTCTTTGGGACAAAAAATTACAATCAAGGGGCCGGCCAAAATAGCTATGGTATATAGCTAGCTTAGCTTTAGGAGATCAAAGGGATGGGACCATTTGAAATTTTTAAAGACTTTTTTTTTTCCCCTTTTTCTCTCTTTCTTTCTTTTGAATGCGTTTTTGTCAACATAATATTCTCATATTGTTGACACTTGAGAGAGCATGGTGGGATTGGATTTGCTTTTTTGTGTTTGCACCGACCTAATTTGGAGAATATATACACCACATGTAGCAATTCCTATAAATTATCATAACAAATTAACAATCGTTTTTTCCCCCTCTTTAGCGCAAAGGAATATTTAGGCAGATTTATAAGTTATGGAGTTTTCATGTGTGAGAAATTTGGTTGGTACTTGATGAAACAAAATAGTTCTCCAAACAATATTCCTTGCCTTAATTGCATTTCATGATATATATCTTGAACCACTCATGCATGCAGAAGAACAATAAGCTGTCAACGTGTTAAGAATATATAGGACGTTATTTGTGGACTTGATACATACCAAGTTCAGAATTTTCTTCCTGATTTCCACAAATAGAGTATTGCAATCAAATTAATTAATAATGGTTGATACAAATTAAATATCAAGAAAAGGACGACTTTAATACCCGGATTAAAAAGTCAAATTTTGCTGCTAATAATTTAAATCGGTTAAAATTATAGTATATCTCATATTTAAATGAGTCCACACAAGTACTAATCAAGGTTGTCTATATATAATTCAATTTAAATTAAAGTTGCTCACTTGTAAATAGTCCAAAGTGATTTTAGCTATATAAGCTGGCTTTTTTTTTCTGGAGAGACATATCAATAGGGTACGTTTTTAATCGTTTGATATAGTCAAATATCTATTTATGATATAATCTGATGTTTGAAAATTATAACCCTATCGAAAGTTACATTTTCGGTTACCACTTACCACTACAGAAATTGTCATACAAGTTTCTCAAAAATTCCACTGTTTTTCATACCTGAATTAAAAAGTCAAATTTTGCTGCTAATAATTTAAGTCGGTTAAAATCATTGTATATATCATATTTACATGAGTCCACACAAGTAATAATCAAGGTTATCGATGTGTAATTCAATTTAAACCAAGGATATCTATGTGTATATTCCAAAGTGATTTTAGCTATAAGCTGGCTCATTTATTTGATGGGGGCACAAATCAATAAAGTACATTTTCGATCGTTTAATATAGTCAAATATCTATTTATGATACAGATCTGATGTTTGAATGACAGAATCTTATATACCATAGCTTATATTTTCCGTTCTTACTAAAAAAATTACCATATAATAAAGTTTCTCAAAAATTCCTCCATTTTTCTTCATAACTTTGTGTGTCCTAATTGCACCCTACTTTATGGATAGATTAATTTCTAACCATATATACAAGGTAAGAAGAAAAGTACTGTAATATATGGATATATGATCATCCTGGTCATCGTTGTCTGAGTGTCGCCCTTTGTGCCATCATCGAAAGGGATTAATCGAGAGTCTTTTGTTGCTTGGTTTTCTCTTTTTAATTTTCCTTTTGATTTCATTCCTAAAAGAAAAAGCTAAACAACAACAACCACATCGACGGTCCACAAGGGTTTTCCCTTTAAAAAAAAAAAAAACAACAGCTAAAAAGTGCAAAACATTAATACATGGGGCAATCGGAGAATAGGAATCAGCAATATGCATGTGTAGTGTTTCTTCTAGAATTTTCTTCCAAAATTTTTCCCCCAAAATTCAATAAAAATAATAACAAAAATTTAATCATAATGCATGTGAAGTAATTTCTTCAACGTCCTTTTTTTTTTTTTTTTTTGGTGGTCATAGACCCAAAAACAGGAACAGGAAAAAATAGTAAAAGAAATTCTGGGAGAAGAAGCTCCCAAGAAATCACTAGGAATTAGCGGGTCAAGGCCGGAGGAAAATCCTGCTAGAAGACCGGCAAAGAATTGCTCACAATAGCAAAATTCTCCTATTATCTCCTATTATGATATATCTCCTATTATCTTAATTAATTTACTCGCTATAAAATATATAGTTGTTTCTTAAAGATTGAGATCAACAAGACAATTCTGCAATAATTCAGTTTTCTATAAATAACATAGGGTGTTTGGCCTCTCTTTCTCACTGTCTGCCTCTTTGGAATGAAAGGGACTCAAATTTCATGTATGCGCATTTAAGTTAGTGAGGATAAGATATTTACTAGGTCTAGAGGGGACAAAGAAATGAGGAAATTAAAGCTATGAAAAGGTTTTTTTTTTTTCAAAAGAAAAAAAAAAAAGAGGTCGTCGCCCCACTTGCTTCGCATTTGATGTGAATTTTTCCTATCTAAGTGGTGTAAGTGTAGTGAATGAAAAGAAACAAAGGCCAGAACCATTTCACCATCAATCCTTTAATAAGCAAGCAGCAATTTAATTTGGTCCAAACAAGATATATACGTGAAGAAAAAAAGAAAGTGGTATTTACACAAGGAAGTAACTATATCAAGAAAATAAGCAATATTGCTAGTAAGTAATTAATTTTCCTTCCTTTTCAATCAAAAGTCACTAAATTCTCAGTGTTGGCATAAAATAGAAAAGACCTTTTATAGGGAAAATTAAATGGCATATATGTTTAAATATTAATGTTCATTTAAAATAAATTAATACTAAAATAAGATTAAAAATTTTAAAAGGTCAAAAACTATTAATATACAACATGCAAATAAGATCAATATTAATTATGATAATTTTCATTGTATAACCAACAAAACTCCATGATAATTAACGAATATGAACATAAAAAAATTGCAACTCTAAGATAATAAATTAAAATAAAAAATTTTGAAACGAAGAATGCTTTGGACACTTTAATATTAAACACCACAACTAATAAAATGTGGATTCTATATAAAGGTGGTAATTTGGGTCATAATATGATAACACGATATGAAACCCTCATGAAGTCAAAGGGTGGGTTTATTATAAATGAGTTTGGGTCAATAACGGATTAATATGATTAATACAAAAAATAAATAGTCACAGCCATCCTAACACGATTGAAACGAACTGACATGATTGATTATATGCATGATCTAAACTATGACGTAATATAAAAGTTCTCATCATACATCAAAGAAACTCAAAATTTTTTTTTTAAATATAAACATTATAAATGTTAAAATTTGTAGGTACACTTTGCTTTTTTTTTTTAAAAAAAAGATAAATTGACCAATAAACTATTATATGTGTCATAATCTTCTTAAACAATTCATAATTATATAAATTATTATTCAATATATTAATTTAAAATAACAAGCGGACACAATTAGCATGATTAATAATGGGTCATGTTTAAGTTGGCATTCTGTAACACATTTAATAAATGAGTTGTGTTTGGATTGATGCTTTCTAACACGATGAATAAACAAGTTAACATAAACACAGTTTATTAACATGAATTGTCACTCTTAGTTTGATACATGAGATTAACCTTTTATTAGTATGTGTTTCTTAACATAGCACGTGCCCCAATCTTACATTGTTCATTTGAAGAGGTTGACAATTTTTATGCATAATATGTTATGACCAAGATTGCAGCTTGAACAAGATTTCATGATATACTAGAAGGACAAAACAGATAATCAACTTTTTTTAAAGATAGAATGGTGATATTGTAAAAAAGTAGAGAGTTTTTAAGTTGAGGTTGTAATGAACTTTTATCTTGTTGCTCACACATATAACAAAATAGATAAATTGCAGTTATATGTGTAAATTAGAGCTGTAATTAATTCGGACTGCTTAACCCGGGACGATACATATAGACCAACACAAGAATATCATACCGGGCCAGCCCGGCCTGAATGGAAGGACAGGTTGGACCAGACAACTTAGTTAATAGAAAGGAGGCAATCCATGCCTTTTTCTATAGGGAATTAAAAAAAAGGGTCAATTTGAAAAATATAATTTTTATGGTATTGTTTTTCAATTTTACTATTTCTATGAAAAAGTTTAAAATATACTCCTTTTAAAAAGTATAAATACATAAATGATTATCACAAGCATTTTGGGTTAAGGTTAAAGGAAACAAGTGTTACCTAATGGTATTTGGTCTTTTTGGTTAGAAGAAGTGATGTGAATCAAAGGAAGAAAACATAAATGATAGATTATAATCGTGATAGTAAAAAAGTAATATACCACCTAATTTACTCAAAAGAATTTTTAAAATACAAGCCTGATTTTATCTTGGGTCTAAATCTTTAGCCCTGCTATGCCATGTTCTCAAAGAAGACAAGGACCAGGCCCAACCCAAATTAACTTTTCTAGGATAAATGAACATCAAGGTCCACACAATTCTAAAATATGCCTCCATATATATATATATATGTATATTATAAAACCTACCAATCCACAAAAATGAGCACCATCTGCAGCTCTGCGCACAGACACCCAAGCATCGCTTGCCACCAAACTACTGTGAGACCAAGAAAGGGTACGATCTTCATTGTTGTGTGGCATAGTCCATGCTTCAACCCACTATCACTGCCGTGATTCTCATATTAGCACAAACGACAGACTTATGTGTACGCCCTATATTGCAAATCTTGGTACAAATTTATCCATGTTGGATGTGAACTTCTGCCTCAGAAAAAAAGAAAATATCATGGAGAATTGCTGATAAGATGGTTAGCAGAAATAAATATGGGCTACTAGCTAGTAAATTCCAACTTGTGATGGTTTCTTTCTCCTTTTTTGCGTCACGTTTGGACCATAACACATGCACTTCACTTCTTCACTAGGACCGAAAAAATAGGTTTATTTCCAAACAAAAAGGATGAACTAAGAATATTTGGGTTGTTATATATATTTATGTATGTTGGCTCGTTTTTTAAAATTTAAACAATGACCAACCCCAATAAAAACATGTATACAAATTTTACATTCCTCTAAAGTCTAACATGCTTGATCAATTCAATCTTGGGTCATATTATCAATTTTTTATCCTTAAAAGCGCTAAATGTCATACCCAACTCTTAAGTCCATAATACTGGGCCTGTTCATCCGAATTTGTAGTCATCATACTTGTATGTTTGTATATCTTTTTTTTATTATTATTTTATTTGAGTGGTTTACTTGTGTGGACACTATTTATTTTTAACTTAGAGATGGGAGATTAAAATTCTTAACCTTTATATAGAATTAGATATGATTTTATCGTCAGGCTATACTAACAACTATATGCCGATGCTATGTAGTATAGAAGATTTAGTTGGACAATTGTGGCTAAGCAACTAAGGTAGAAATGAATTAAGAAAGAGGAAGATGAGTAGATAGAACTAATGTAAACAAATCACCTATATAATTTACTAACTATGTAAGACAAATTATATGATCTAAACATACTTCAACATCCAAATAGCATTTAGATCAAATGCGGAAACGTGAAAATGCTTTACCTCCAGCCATTGCAATCTATTGAAAAATGGTAGTGCTCTTCTGCGTTTTCAATTTGAGTACTCTTCTAAACCTTAGTAATCTCTAATCGATGGTCTAATTTTCTGAAGTGAGATTATAGGTTTAAGGGACCCAAAAATTTGCAATATGTATTATCTATCCATACACTGTCCATCACAGAGTACATTTTAAATATGCAATAACTATGGGCAGTTACAAAACAGTTTTAAATTTATTATAACTGCTTTTAAATAAATTGGAATTATAAGCCACATCTAGAAAGGGTTATTTTTGTCCAAAAAAATAAAAAATCCTAACATTCTCCCAATTGGCCCATATATTCCATCATTCATACTAACAAGAAATAAAATATATGAATCATGGCAATTGGTCCTCTAAATCACGAGTATTATTTTCCATATATCACAATATATTACGTCTTTTAAAACTAGCCCATGTTACTTAATGAATAAACCTTATGTTTATTCTAGGTCCAATCATTAATGTTGTTCCTCAAATTAGACGAATGTGTACACAATGAAAACCAATATGAGAAACATCACAAACAGAGTTTCATTGCATTAATATCCATTCTTACAACAAAGAAAATCACATGGGGGAACCAAGTCCCATTTCCTCTACATGATCCTTGAATTTCAATGGTGGCATGCCTTTTGTTAAAGGATCTACAATCATCAATTTAGTGCTAACGCATTTAATGACCGCAGTTTTCTCTTTAACACGTTTTCTTATGGTTAAATACTTAATATCGATGTGTTTGCTTCGACTACCACTTTTATTGTTCTTAGCCAAGAAAACTGTGGTTGAATTGTCACAATATATCCTTAATGGCCTAGAAATTGAATCCATAATTCTAAGTCTAGAAATGAAACTCTTCATCCATACACCATGCGAGGTAGCCTCAAAACAAGAAACAAACTCAGACTCCATGGTAGAAGTGGTGATAAAAGTTTGCTTTATACTTTTCCATGAAACAGCCCCTCCAGCTAAAAGGAAGACATATGCTAATGTTGACCTTCTAGTGTCAAGGCATCCAGCATAATCAGAGTCTAAATATCTAATTACTTCTAGATTTTCAGTTCGTCTGTGTATAAGCATGTAGTCTTTGGCTCCTTGAAGGTACCTCATCACATTTTTTGTAGCTTTCCAGTAGTCTAGACTTGGATTACTCTGATATCTTCCCAACATCCCAATGGCAAATGCAATGTCAAGTCTTGTATAGACCTGAGCATACATTAAGCTTCCAACAACAAAAGCATATGAAATGTTTCACATTTGTTCCTTCTCAAGGTCATTCTTTGGGGGCTGGTCCAAATTGAACTTGTCACCCTTCACAATGGGAGCTACACTTGGTGAATAATCTTTCATCCAAAATATCTCTAAAATCTTGTTGATATAGGTCTCTTGAGACAAACCCAAAATACCTCTAATTCTGTCTTTATGTATCTCAATGCCAATTACATAAGATGCATCACCTATATCTTTCATGTCAAAATTTTTAGAGAGAAATTGTTTGAACTCATATAGTAAACCCTTATCATTGGTTGCAAGTAAAATGTCATTCACATACAAGATAAGGAAACATATTTTGCTCCCATTGACCTTCTGGTATATACATTGATCAATAGTGTTCTCTACAAATCTAAATGAAGAGATAACATCATGAAATTTTAAATACTACTGACGGGAGGCTTGTTTCAATCCATATATGAATTTCTTAAGCTTGCACACAAATGCTCACTATCACGAGAGGTAAATCCTTTTGGTTGTTTCATGTAAACCTCTTCCTCTAGTTCTCCATTGAGGAAAGTCGTTTTCACATAAATTTGTTGCAATTCCAAGTCAAAATGCGCAACTAATGTAATAATAATGCGGAAGGAATCTTTCTTAGACACAAGAGAGAAAGTCTCATTATAATCAATCCCTTCCCTTACCTTATATCTTTCAATGTTGCCTAGTGAGTCTTTCTTGGTTTTAAAGACTCACTTATATCCAATGGCTTTTACACCATCAGGCAACTTGACAAGATCCCAAACCCTATTAGAGGCCATAGAATTCATCTCATCTTTCATGGCATCATACCAGAGTTTTGATTTTGCATAACTCATGGCTTGTGAAAATGTTTCAGGATCATTTTCAGCTCCAATGTTGTAGTCCAATTCTTGTAAATACACAATATAATCACAAGGTATTGCTGATTTCTTCATTCTAGTAGATCTCCTTAATGTTGTACCAATATTTTCCTGAAGAACATGTTGATCAGCTGGCTATTTAACCATTTATGGCAATTCTTGAATAGCTTAATCTATCCAATTGTTATCAGCAGCTTGTGGAACTTCAATGATTGGTCGCACAAGACCTGTTTGAACTTGAGGAGTGATATGAATGATGATCAATCTATTACTTGAGCAGGATGGTTGATCTTTAGAATGATCCCTTTTGGGGATGACATATCGGGATCGATCCCTCCCACTGATCAAGTCATTCTCAATAAATTTTGCATTTCTTGATTCCACAATCCTAGTGTTGTGAGAAGGACAATAAAATTTGTACCCCTTGGATCTTTCAGCATATCCAATGAAATACCCACTAATAGTCCTTGGGTCCAATTTCTTTCATTATGGGTTGTAAACTCTCACCTCAGATAGGCATCCCCAAATGCGTATATGTCACAAACTCAGTTTCCAACCTTTCCATAATTCAAATGGCGTCTTTGGAACAGCCTTGGTTGGAACTCAGTTTAATATATATGTAGTCGTTTTAACAGCTTAAGTCCACAAGGACTTCAGAAGATTGGAGTTACTCTGTATACTCCACACCATGTCCATTAATGTTCGGTTTTTTTTTTTTGCCACACTATTCTGATCTGAGGAACCAGGCATGGTTTATTGGGCAACTATCCCATACTCTTGAAGAAACTTCGCAAATGGACTAATTACTTGTCCATTCTCAGTGTATCTACCATAATATTCTCCACCTCTATTTGTCCTCATGATTTTAATTTACTTTCCACATTGTTTCTCTACTTCAGCCTTGAAAACCTTAAAAGCGTTTAATGCTTTGTCCTTTGTATGAAGCAAGTAGAGATACATGTATCATGAATAATCAGCTATGAAAGAGATGAAGTATTTTGGACTATGTGAGCCCATGTCTAGACTACAAATATCTAAATGTATGATTTCCAACATGGTTGTACTCCTCTTCACACCTTTCTTAGATTTGTTGGTCTGCTTTCCCTTTATGCAGTCCACACATGTATTAAAATTAGTAAAATCTAAAGTACTGAGTACTCTATCATTTACCAATCTCTTAATTCTCTCTATGGAGATATGTCCCAATCTCTAGTGCCACAATATAGAGGAATCCTCATTTGTAACACATCGCTTTATGCTAGCGTGAACATGCATAGTATTGTAAGCGGCATTGTTTTGCAAATCAATAGAGAAAAAACCATTGGACAAAGTACCATTTCCAACAAGATTTGATTTATAAAACAAACTGAAAGATGTTTCTTAAAAATTAAAAGAAAAACCTAATGGTGCAAGTCTCGAAACTGAAATCAAACTTCTAGAGAATTTTGTGTTAGACATGTATGCCCTAATGGAGTAAAAATGTAAATAAAGCCACTACTTAAAACTAAAGTGCATGTCCCAACTATTTCCACATGTGATCGCATCTTGTTTCTAGAATAGATGCCTTCTTCACCTGGCGTTGGTTTCCTTAGGTTTCACATACCTTGCAAGGTATTCAAAATATGGATTGTAGATTCAGAATTAACCCACCATGTGTTATGAATATAAACCATATCAACCATATTAGATTCATAACAAACAAATGAGATTGGTTTATCTTTTTTTTTTCAAGCCATTTCTGGAACTTTGAGTAATCCTTCTTCATGTGTCCCTTCTTCTTACAGAAAAAGCACTTAGACTCCTTAGGTTCCTTCTTGATTCCTCCTTGGGTGGTATTTTACCTTTCCCTTTCAGTTTGGCTTGCTTTCTGTCTTTTCCTTGTGTTACATTCAAAGCATCCTCACCTAGTTCCATAATCAGCCTACCTTCTTCCTAAACACACATGGTCATCAGTTCATTAATTGACCATTTTTCCTTATGGGTGTTCTAGGAAATTTTGAAGGGTCCATATGCTGATGGAAGAGTGGTCAAAATATAGTGCACAAGGAAAGCCTCAAACATTTCAACCTTAAGTGTCTTTAGTTGAGCCACAATATCTCTTAACTTCATGATGTGTTCACGCACGTCTCTCACTCCAGTGAGCCTTGTGGATGTATACTTTATGATCAAGGTGCTAGCAAGTGCCTTATTTAAAGACTCAAATTGCTCATCAATAACCTTCAGCAATGCCCTGACATTGCTATACTCCTCAATTGAGCCACAAATACTAGATGAAATCTTGGTCTTTATGAACATCACACTAAGGTGGTTAGACCGCTCCCAATGCTCATAAAGAGCAAGCTCATCTGGAGTGCTAGTTGAAGTAATCACTGGCTCGTCTTTCATAATGCATAGTCAATATCCATGCACTCCAAATGAAGGATACTTTTCTCCTTCCAGACTTTATAGTTGTCACCTACTAGTTTAGGAACATCACATTTCATATCAGCAAAATTCGCAGGTTGCATAACTGCATAAAATTAACATACATGCTTTCAATTAAAAATTGAGGCTAACAAATGTATACCATACTTTACCAATGTAATCATGTTCTAAACCATGAATCTAGTAATATAAAACTTGCCTATGGCTTAAAGTTCTAATTCAATTAGCTCCATGTATAACCTTATGATAAAATTATCAAATTATTCTCCTTTTTATAATCCCTGTGGGTAAATTAAAAAATATAATTTTATATTCTATCCTAACTAATCATACAAATACAACAGAAATTCTTGTGGGATAAAATCTATCATATTCAATATGATTAATTCAATTAATGTCATAATATGATCCTAAGCACTTAATATATAATTTTGTCTAATTAAAAATGCTATAGCTACTCCTTAATTATTCAAAATTATATGGATCATTTAACATTTAATTTAATTCACGACTCCAACTCATATAGTTGCACAAATATAAGCAATATGAATACTCAAATTAATTCCGTGCACTAAAATTATTAATTCAATTTTGCATGTATGATTAAACAATATATTATATTCACAAATAATAAGACAAATAAATAATTATAGCACATGACAAATACATTTAATAGAATGCTATATATGAATTTTTTTTTAAATAAATATCCAAAGGAAAATTTATAAAATAATAAAACAAAAATAAAACTTAAAACAATATACACGGAACCAAAATGAATCAAAGCCCGTGAAATTATATATATGTATGTATTTTTTAAATTCGGGTCCCAAGCAACGACATGCTATTTTGAGCATTAAAGCTCAAAAATGACGTGTCATTTCATACATTGAGAAACGCTTCTTAACGCTACAAACAACATGTCGTTTTGCAGCTGGGCCTACCAAAACGACACGTCGTTTTGCTTGCGGGCTGTGAACAAAATGCCCAAAATGACGTCACTTTTGCTCGGCTGTACCTGGGTCAAAATGACGTGTCGTTTCTTCCACGTAGGAGACTTCACCTTCAACCTTCAGCTGGGTAAATTTGACTTAGTTTTGACCTAGTTGCAGACCGGGTTCGTTTTTCATCATCTAAACACCAATTTTGACATTTCGAATTACAGAAAACTTAAAAATTCAATATCTTAATAATTTTTAATCTCAATTTTAATTAAAAAACTCTAAATTTAAAAACCCAAAAACCAAAAAAAATTTCTATAGTGAGTCAATTTATTGTATATTTTCCAGACAACAAAAAAAATGCGAGGCAGAGGTTTTAAAATAGCTCCGATGCCAAATGTAAGACAAATTATATGATCTAAACATGCTTCAACATCCAAGACAAATTATATGATCTAAACATGCTTCAACATCCAAATAGCATTTTGATCAAATGCAAAAATGTGAAAATGCTTTACCTCCAACCATTGCAATCTATTGAAGGATGGTAGTGCTCTTCTACGTTTTCAATTTGAGTGCTCTTCCAAACCTTAGTAATCTCTAATTGATGGTGTAATTTTTTGAAGTGAGATTATAGGTTTAAGGGACCCAAAAATTTGCAATATGTATTATCTATCTGCACACTGTCCATCACAGAGTACGTTTTAAACACGCAATAACCATGCGTAGTTACAAAACAGTTTTAAATTATTATAACTGCTCTTAAATAAATTGAAATTATGGACCACATCCAGAAAGAGTTATTTTTGTCCAAAACAATAAAAAATCCCAACATACTAAACATATATAGTACAAGCGACAATAATTTCTCATAATGATCCAACTATATTAGCGAGGCACAATGTTGATCCTTAAAAACACCCGATAAAAATCTTGAGAAATTGTGGGTCATTTCTTTGTGCAATGATTATGTGTGACTTTTAAGGTGTTTTTGCATTTCCGTTGCAACTACATAGTTGGAATCGCTAGAGTCTAATATTCTCATATACTACAATGTAAAGAAAAATAAGTTATAATGTAAAGATCTCTCATACTACAATAAAATCTTTTCAACTTTTAATTTTAAATGTGTTACCAAACACATTCTTTGAATTAAAAGAAGTTCTCTTGAGGTTTTAAAATTTTGACCAATAGCTATATCTTTTCAAATGAGCCAGATAAGTCAGTGACATATATATAATTTCTATTGTATAATTAGATTTAGGGGTGGGCGGAATATACGGTTTTAGTTTATAACGATTTGAGAAAAACCCAAACCATAATTACCCAAAATTTAAGTGGTTTGGATGAATTTTTTGGCGGGTGATTTGGACGACATAGTGGGCAGTTTGATATTTGTGCCTATCTTTTTTACAGACTTTTACTAGTGTCTTAACGTACTTTATATAACTAATAAAAAGAGCTAAATATAATCATTGATAGACAAGTATTTACAAACACACTTTGAATTTTGAATTAAGTATGTGAATGCAAATTAGAGTCCAAAATATACCAAAAGTATAACCCCAGATATAATCTAACATTCAAACGTAGAAAGCTTACTAAGTACCACATAAAAAAAAATCCATATTCTAATTCTAATGTCCAAAAGTATAACCCCAGATATAATCTAACATTAAAACTTATTTTGTTAATTTTTTTAACTGAAACTAATGTTTAAAATGATGTTAGAATACAACTAAAAGATAGAGCGCATTATAAGTGTATTCAAAATTGACCCGTCAATAAGATTTTTTATTATTATTTAGAAAAGATTATATTTGCATTTGCCTCCTAAATTATGTCATTTATGTCATTTTGTCTTCTGACTTTAAAAAACGTCCTAGTTATTCTCTCAAAACTTTGTTTCATTAGTAAGTATTCTCCTTCCATTAAACTCTGATAGTTTTTTAACGATTTGTTGTGGAATATTTTTATATTCACCACCACCAAACTACGTCACTTATGTTATTTACTATTTGATTTTTAAATTGGGTCACTATGTCCCTTTATTTGTTTATTAACAAAACCACATTCTATCTAATTCCATTCAGCTTTAATGTTGGGTCTGATTTGGTTAGGCCTAAATCAAAGTAGAAGAGCGAGGCCCAATGAAGGCAAGGCCCAAGTGAAGGCAAGGCCCAAGGTTCATGGTGAACAGATCAAACCAAAGTGTCATGATCGCTACATAAGGTAAGCTTGCGTTTGATGTGCTCGTCATCAACGGTCCATCTGTTTTCAATCGATGCGTTTGATTCAAGCAGTTCGAGCTAGTCGAGAGTTGCCTTGTTGAATTGTTTATCTTTGTGGTCGTTTTGATTGACATGGTTGATCAAGAGCTATAATTAACTGAATAAAGGCTAAGATCCATCAAATTATATAAAAGCCTGAGAGGGAAGTGGCTAGAAACTTGCGTCAAATAACTAACAGACATGTATCCCATTTTATCAGGCACTACTAAGATCCACTTTCTATTAACCAAAGCCCACTATGTCAAAGGAATGACTATAAATATGGGCTGAAGGCATCAATTGAAGACATCCCTAACTCCCATACATACCAAAAATTATTGCTAAATTCTCTCTAATAGCACTATAGAAGCAAGTTTCCATTTTGGGTCAATTTAAGCTTTTTTATGAAGGATTTATGTAATTTGTATCAAGTTCTAGAAATAGTGAAGCATACCTCATCAACAGACGTAGCTTAATTACGAGTGAACTACTATAAATTTATTGTGTGATATTTTCGTTTAGTTTCTTTATTTATTTTCATTATTAGCTTATTGTTGATATTTTTTACTATTATCAAATATCTAACATGATTTATGAGTTTGTTAGGAACTAATAACAATGATTAGAGTGCCCAATCGTTTCTAATTAATCATTTAATTTTGTTTTGACCTAATTTAATTTAATTGTAGATCCAACGTCTATGTCTAATAAACTAATTTTTTCTTGCAACTTTACAAAACCTGTACATCAAAGCAATCCACAGACGCATAATTTGCATGAATATTTATTTACAACATGCTATTCAAATACACATACAAAAAAAAGGGGCACTTAAAAAACAAAACCCTCCACAAAATTTATTAAAATAATGTGTTATAGTTTTTAAAAAAACTTCAAGAGCTTTATTTTTTTTAAGGAGTTTGTAGGGTGAGGGGATTCTCTTCAAGATCTCTTCCTTGGTTGGAATAGGCTAAAAAAAAATAAAAAAAGAAAACTTTTTCCTTGAACTTTTTTTTTCTTTAATCTATTTTTTTTTCTTAAACTATTTTTTTATGTTTAGGTTCTTTCTCCCAAAGTTAGAAGAAAAACGACATTGACTTATAATGCTAAACAGAATTGATAGAAGGAGGTTATTTGTTAACAAAAAATAACTGAGGGGACATATGGTGAAATATTTTGAAAGTCCGGGAGGTAAATAACCTAAGTAATATAGTTTGAGAGGAACTATAAAAACATTCCATAAAAAAAGTCTAAAAACTAACAGAGTTGAATAAAAATGACACTTATTAACGGAACAAAGTTTGAGAGGATTAATAGGCTGTTTGAAAGAACGTTTAAAACCATCAGTTATAGCTGTGAACAGTGCAAAACTCTCACATATTACAATAAAAAGTAAAAAGTAAAAAGTAAAAAGTAAAAAGTGGATACAGTATAAAGCTCTCACATTCTACTATTCTCAAACCAAAACTGTTACTTCTAACCGTTCTTCTAAACGACCTATTACTATATTTTAAAAATTGAATGACAATGACTAATTGAATAGACATACATGAAAATAATCTTTTAGAAAATGGGTTAAGGAGATCAATAGCACAATTATGTTTATTGAATTAAAATATGACTTTAGTTAGTAAATATTCTACATATGTTTTAAAATGATATCATTAAAATAATTCTTATATAATTATATAATACAAAATATGATAGCATATAAATAATTACTATATTATTAAAGATATTTTTAAGATATTTTAAATATTATGTTAAATTTTAATTTCATGACAATAATTTAGTCATGGATAATAATTTTTTCTTAGAAAATAACAAAAATCTTTTGAATTGGTTAGAAGTCGAGCGCTTAGAATGTATTTCGATTTATATTTTCCCATTTGCAAAAGATCACTCCCGCGTAAAGTATGCCGAGCCCCCTAATCAAGGAATTTAATATAAATCCAAGTCAACCCAAAGTCCACAACATATATTCCCCTTCCAAACAGGGACATCCAGAAACGAGACAAAAACGCCGACGTTTAGGCTCTCCAACACATCACCTGGAAAGGGACAGATCGGTCATTTGACCAAAAAGTCGAAGGAAAAAAAGAGGATGAGAACAAAATCACAAAAAAAAACCTATTTCGCATATATTTCCCAAAATGCCCCTCGATTTGCAGTTAGGAAGGTCGGTTATACGATAAATATAATTGTCAAGAAAACGAAAAACCCAAAAAGCACAAAGGCAGGAACGAACAAACCAACCGATTATGACAGTCCCAAACGACGCCGTGCCGGTTGACGACGAGCGTCCCGGCGAGTTGGAAATCGGCGGCGGAGAAGGAAGCGGCGGCTGCGAAGTTGGAGTTGGGAAGGTGAAGGGGCCTTGGTCCCCGGAGGAGGACGCGGTGCTGAGTCGGCTGGTGGGGAAGTTTGGGGCGAGGAATTGGAGCCTGATCGCTCGGGGGATTCCGGGGAGGTCCGGCAAGTCTTGCCGGCTCCGATGGTGTAATCAGCTGGATCCTTGTGTTAAGCGCAAGGCCTTCTCCGGTAACTGCCATTTCCCTTTCTGTAACCGTACTAGTCTAGTACTTTTTTTTTGGGGATTTTTGTCGTTTTAAGAAGGTTTTAGAATGTGGGTTTAGCTGGGCTTGTCGGATTCTTTCGTGGGTGGTTTGAGTTTTGATTGTTTGCGAATTGTGGAAATCATAATATGCAGTGGGGAAGAGTCATTTAGGCAATTCATAGTTTTTATTTTTTATTTTTTCTTTTTTGGTTGAAATGGACTATAATGCTTGTCTTTCATTGCTTCAATGCCTTTTGAATTATCAAGCTTTCGGAGTAGGGATGCTTGGCATTTGGCAATATCTGAAAGTCATGTTGTTCTTCCATTGATCATGATAGGTTAGGGTGATGCTAAAAGAGGGGATATTATAGCTCTATGTTTTGTTGCTTTCTCACTAATTCCGTTGTTTGTTGTTGTTTGAAACTCTTAAAGCGTTATCCATAATTTGACTTGTATAAGAAGTATGGTAATGTTGATTTTCTGGTTGAAAATATTTGTCAGCGTGACATTCATATTATTGGTTTTTGTTCATCAAAAAAGTGAAACATTGAGAAATCTGCGTAAAGAATTGATCTTGACCATAAAAGCTATCATGCCTTTTAACTATGGAATCGATCTTAGAAGAACGAGGAGGACAGCGTTGGGAGAAATTTATGCTGTATATTATCGACCCTCACAGAACGGAAGCTCTTCTCGAGTCCTTTTTACACCATGTTTTATACTTTTTGCTTTTAGCCTTTTTTTTAATATTTGTTGCTGTTTGATTTAATTATTGTTTTTTGTTTATCGAAAAAGTGAACAATCGAGAAATGTGCGTAAAGAGTTGATCTTTACCATGAAACCTATCATGTTCTTAACCATGAAATTGACCTTAGAAGAATGAGAAAGACAGCGCTGAGAGAAGTTTATAATGTACTGGCCTTCACAGAACGGAAGCTCTTCTCGAGTCCTTTTTACTTTTTGTTTTCTCCTTTTTGCTTTTAACCTTTTCTATATTTGATATGCGCTGAGCAAAGTTTTCTTATATATGCAGACACATTTTGATTCCTCTTTGGCTGCTAGTTTTTAGTTATGTGCCTCTCACCTCCTCAAACTTGCATTTGTGGCCTTATTTTTGCTAGTTTAACTTTTCCAATCACTCACTTGTATTTGAGGCTTGCCTTATTTTAATCAGCTCAAGTTTAGCTCATTGAAAGGACTGACCTTTTTTTTTTTTTTTTGATAATTTGAAGGGATTGATCTTGTATTGCTAGAGACATAACATTTTGATATGAATAGCTATGCGAAACCCCCAATACGGTTCACTTATGCAAGAAAGGGTGCTAGAGGGAAGGCTGCTAATTTGGCAAAGGAATTAACTGAGATGAGAATTAGTAAGAAGAAGAGTGACGTGGGAGCAAAGCAGGGAAAGGAGTAGATGTCACGTGAGAATAGAGGGACTAAGTTTTAGGAGGGAAGCTAAAGGAAGTGTGACTTGGGTAGGCGGTTAGAAAACGTGTTTCATTGTGTAAGGGAAAGAGAATAAGAGCGAAGGAAGGAAAGGGAGAAAGGGCATGACCTCAGTTATTGGAATTATTTTTTCTTTTCTTGAGGAGTGCAAGGCTCACTCGAAAAGCCTCTTTACTATTTCACTGCAACCAAATCAATAAAACAGAGATCAATTCTAGGATCGATCCACTCTAATTTGCTTCAATTTAGCTTAAATTGATTTTGAACCTATCAAATTGGTATCAGAGCGAGGTCTGGACATTGGAAATGGCAGCGGCAACTAAGAAACTCGAGGAGCGGATAGAGAAGATGGAGTCCGACAGGGAAGTTTTTCAGCGAGAATTGGAAGAAATCAAGGCGGATGTGAAGAAAATCGCAAGACTAGAAGAAGGAGCGGCGAAGTTACTGGCAGAAATTGGAGAAAAAAAAAGGCAGCACGGCGATGGAACGTCAGGGGTAACATCGGAGATGACAAGCGTCCCACCCAATCAGTCAACTTTCACTCCAGGGAACGGTGAGACGGGATTTAGGACAGAGGCTACAGATCCATGGGAGGGAAACGATGGAGGTGGACGGATAGAGTGCAGAACCCGACGAGTCGAGATGCGGACGTTCGACGGCCAAAATCCAGATGGTTGGGTGTTTCGAGCTGAGTGGTATTTTACGCTCAACCGTTTGAACGAGCACGAGAAGCTGGAGGTCGCGGTAGTCAGCCTGGACGGGGAGGCATTGGCTTGGTTCCAATGGGAGGATGGACGCCGTGCGGTGTGAAGCTGGACGGAATTGAAGGGGATGGTTCTGGGTCGATTTCGGCCAAGCCAAGAAGGGAACCAGTGTTAAAATTTGCTTGCCCTCCGGTAGGCGACCATAGTCCGAGAATATTGACGGCAATTCGAGATGTTGGCTGCCCCGCTGGTGGAGTTATTGGAGCAAGTATTGGGGGGTGTCTTCATCAACGGCCTTCGACCAGAAATTCAAGCCGAGGTAACGGTCTTAAAACCCTAAGGGTTGGGCCGAATAATGGACTTGGCCCAACGAATTGAAGACAAAAATATTCAATTGAGATCCCAAAGGACCCAGATCAGCCCAACAAGTAATTGGACTGGAACTTCTACTCATAAATCTAATTTGCGAAGAAACTCAATACCTGCCCCCTTGAAACACTCGGGAATTACCGACAATACAATGTTTGGTGCCACGATCCCTTTTAGGAAGCTGACAGATGCTGAAATTCAAGTCAAACGGGAGAAAGGACTTTGTTACAGGTGTGATGGCAGGTATTCCCTAGGCCACCACTGTCCAAAACAGGAGTTACAGGTGTTGGTTATACAAGAAGAGGAGGGTGAACAGGAGCAGATATAGGAGGAAGTCATGGAGGGGACAAACGAAGATGAAGGACAGAAGGAAGTGGCTGAAGTTACATTAAATTCAGTAGTGGGACTTACAGCTCCACAAACCATGAAGCTTAAGGGCTCGGTTAAAGAGCAAGAGGTCGTGGTCCTTATTGATTGTGGAGCCACCCACAATTTTATATCATGGGATCTGGTTAAGAAATTAGAACTGCCGATAGATACCACAGGGTCTTATGGAGTTGTGATGGGCACCGGAGTGTCTGTTCGAGGAGAGGGAGTATGTAGGGGTGTCGTGCTCTCGTTACAGGAATTAGAGGTGGTGGACGATTTTTTACCTCTCAATCTGGGAAGCACTGATGTAATACTGGGGATGCAGTGGTTAGCAACCCTGGGAGCCATGCAAGTTAATTGGTCGGCTTTAACTATGAAGTTCCGCCTTGGTGAAACTACCATCTGCTTGCAAGGAGATCCAAGCTTGTGTAAAACAGCGATTTCTTTGAAAGCAATGAGAAGGGCTGTGAGGCATGAGGGCCATGGACTTCTGTTGGAATATAGGCAGTTGGAAGGAGATAGTGAAAATTTGGTAAAACTTGCAGAAGGGGTGCCAGAAGTTCTATAGCAATGGAAGAGCATTTTCCAAACTCCTAAAGGGTTGCCTCCCAGTAAGGGCAAGGAACATGCAATTGTGCTCAAGGAAGGAGTGTCTCCGGTTAACGTTAGGCCATACCGCTACCCATAGATTCAAAAGGCGGAGATTGAACGATTGGTCGGTGAGATGATGGCCGCTAAAATAATTCAGCCAAGTGTTAGCCCTTTTTCCAGTCCGGTTCTGCTGGTAAAAAAAAAAGATGGGAGTTGGAGGTTTTGCGTAGATTATCGAGCGCTTAATCGCGAAACAGTACCCGACCGTTTTCCCATTCCGGTAATCGATGAGTTGTTAGACGAGCTACATGGGGCAACGGTGTTTTCAAAAATTGACCTTAAATCAAGATATCACCAAATTCGGGTTCGCGGCGAGGATGTACCAAAGACAGCATTTCGCACTCATGAAGGCCATTATGAGTTTTTAGTAATGCCATTTGGTCTTACTAATGCTCCGGCAACCTACCAATCCCTCATGAACGAAGTTTTTCGACCCTACCTACGCAATTTTGTTTTGGTGTTCTTTGATGATATCTTGATATATAGCCGGTCTATGGAGGAACATGTGGTGCACTTGGACCGGGTACTCGGGGAGCTGCACAATCAGAAGTTGTATGCTAACTAGAAGAAATGTATATTTGCATAGCCTAGTGTGGAATATTTGGGACATGTCATATCTTGGAGTGGTGTAGTAGCGGATGCTTCCAAGGTCCAAGCAATGCAGAATTGGCCGGTTCCTACTAACTTATGAGAGTTACGTGGTTTTTTAGGGTTAACGGGTTACTATCGTAAGTTTGTAGCTGGATATGGGTCCATTGCTTCTCCACTGACGGACCTTCTCAAGAAGGACAACTTCCTTTGGAATGCAGAGGCAAAAAAAGCTTTCGTTCTTTTAAAGCAAAAAATGATGGAAGCTTCGATATTAACTCTTCTGGATTTCAGCCAACCTTTCATTGTTGAAACGGACGCCTCTAATGTAGGTGTGGGGGCAGTTTTGATGCAGAGGCAGCGACCACTAGCTTACTTCAGCCAGGCTCTTTTTTCTCATAATCGCCTTAAATCAGTTTATGAGCGCGAACTGATGGCTATAGTGTTGGCAGTGCAGAAGTGACGACCATATTTGCTGGGTAGGCATTTTATAATTCGCACCGATCAACAAAGCTTAAAGTTTCTATTGGAACAACGTTTGGTTAGCGAGGATAATAAGAAGTGGTTAACTAAGTTGCTGGGTTATGACTTTGAGATTCAATATAAAGCAGGTGTGGAAAATAAGGCAGCAGATGCACTTTCTCGTGTACCTGCAGCACTAAGTTTGGGAGCAATTTCAGTGCCCATGGTGTTAAGCACAGAGGAGTTGTCACAACAGGTCGAATCAGACAACAAGCTTGCACGGATAAGGGCAGACCTTCAGCCTAATTCCAAAGCGCATCCGGGTTTTTCATTGGAGCAGGACCGATTGCTTCATAAGGGACGTCTAGTTCTCTCCCGTTCTTCTCCTTTCATACCCTACTTGCTTCGTTTTTATCATGATGGAACAGTAGGGGGACATTCTGGGGTGCTAAGACATACCGGAGGATTGCAGCTAAATGGTTTTGGATGGGCATGAAAACCGACGTGATGATGTATGTCGCCAAGTGCCAAGTTTGTCAACAGCATAAATATTCCGCTTTAGCACCTGGTGGGCTGTTACAACCATTGTCTCTGCCTGACAAGGTGTGGGAGGATTTGTCCATGGACTTCATCGAAGCATTGCCCAAATTGGAAGGCTTTGAGTTTATTCTTGTTGTAGTTGACAGGCTAAGTAAGTACACCTATTTTATTCCCCTTAAACACCCTTATACAGCTATGACGGTAGCAGCGGCCTTTATCCGAGAAGTGGTCCGCTTACATGGGATTCCTCGCACCATTGTTTCGGATAGAGACCGTGTGTTTCTGAGTATGTTTTGGTCAGAATTGTTTAAGCAACAGCAGGGCACCTCTCTGTTGCGAAGCACAACCTATCATCCTCAAACGGATGGTCAAACCGAGGTGGTAATTCGTTGTTTAGAAACTTACTTGCGATGTTTCTCGTCCAAAACCCCAAGGCAGTGGGCTTGTTGGCTTCCATGGGTTGAATTTTGGTATAACACAAGCTTTCACACTGCGACTAATACGACACCTTTCCGTGCTTTATATGGTCGTGACCTTCCCCCATTGATCCGTTATACACTGGGATCCTCACCAGTGGCCACGGTGGATCAAGAGTTAAAAGAGAGAGACGAATTTTTAGATGAATTGAAGACACATCTTCTGAAGGCCTAATAGAAGATGAAGGATCGAGCTGATGGTAAACGACAAGATGTGCAATTTGCCGTGGGAGATTTGGTGTTTCTCATGTTATGTCTGTATCGCTAGCGCTCCTTAGCTAAACGAAAATTTGAGAAATTGGCACCTCGATATTATGGACCATTTTAGGTTCTCGAAAGAGTTGGGTTGGTGGCTTATCGTCTTAAGTTGCCAACCTCGTCTGCGGTTCATCCTGTATTTCATGTGTGGCAGCTCTGTCCAGCCAAAGGCAGTACACTTCCTATCTGTTCCCTACCTTCCCAATTAACAGCAGATCTAGAGATGATCGCTGTCTCTGCGGAACTTCATGGTGTAAGGCAGTCACATCGAGGTGCATCCCCAAATTTGGAAGTTCTTATTCATTGGGCCAACCTCCCTTCTCATGACGATACCTGGGAACCATTTGAAGTGGTGAATGATCGTTTTCCAGAGTTTCACCTTGGGGACAAGGTGCGTCTTTGGGGGGAGGGTAATGATATGAATAGCTATGCGAAACCCCCAATACGGTTCGCTTATGCAAGAAAGGGTGCTAGAGGGAAGGCTGCTAATTTGGCAAAGGAATTAACTGAGATGAGAATTAGTAAGAAGAAGAGTGACGCGGGAGCAAAGCAGGGAAAGGAGCAGATGTCACGTGAGAATGGAGGGACTGAGTTTTAGGAGGGAAGCTAAAGGAAGTGTGACTTGGGTAGGCGGTTAGAAAACGTGTTTCATTGTGTAAGGGAAAGAGAATAAGAGCAAAGGAAGGAAAGTGAGAATGGGCATGACCTCAATTATTGGAATTATTTTTTCTTTTCTTGAGGAGTGCAAGGCTCACTCGAAAAGCCTCTTTACTATTTCACTGCAACCAAATCAATAAAACAGAGATCAATTCTAGGATCGATCCACTCTAATTTGCTTCAATTCAGCTTAAATTGATTTTGAATCTATCACATTTACCTTCCATCATAACCATGTTAAAATAAAAAGTTGTAGGCGGTTATTAGTTGTCTATATCACACAAATGGATAAAAGGGGCGTATGTATGTGAATTTTGTTTATTGGTGTATCAGTGAATTTTGTTTATCTTTAACGCTTTTTTCCTATACCATGTTGCATGATTGCAATTAACAATGTGCTCTTTTTAATGTTCAGTAGAATTCTCATTTTGAATCATGTTTTCTTTAGGGGTGGCAATTTAGGTTATGTTCGTGTCAACTTGAATTTTTGTGTCCGGTTCGAGTCAACTCATGTGTCACCCGCTTGGTAAAAAGTTCACTCAAATTCGTATTGCCAAACTAATATGAGCAATATAAGTATTACTTTACTTACCTAATCAACTTATTTATATTTTACTTTGTGAACTTAGGTCATAAATATTATATATATATATTTATTTTATTTGAAGTAGTTTTGTTAAATTTGTTATTTTAAAAATTATTTTTCTATATTTTTAATTAAAAAAATTAATAAATAGAGTTATATCGAGTCAATTTCGTGTCAATCGGGTGATCAAGTTAGGTCAATTTCGAGTCATATTCTCTTGTTGAACCAAAATTTTCACCTCTAGTTCTCCTTAGTTATGTAAGTTTTCAATCTTTTGATGATCTATATGTGAACTAATATCCCACATGGGTCAAATTTACTTAAAGGGTGTTTGGTATGGTAGTGGAAACCATTAGTTAGAACGTTTTTACTGTAGCATATGAGAGCTTTACACTATAGCAACTTTTTTCTTTTTACTGAAGCATGTGAAAGCTTTATAATGTTTATAACTGAGTTAGTAGTGTAAACCACCCTTAGTCAAACACATGGTTAATCTTTTGTGGTTTTGTGGATTTTTTTAAGTTAATTTTTGCTTCTCCCTTCTCTCGGCGATGTAATTCTCTTTCTCGTATTTCCATGCATGGATATAGTAACTCCATACATTTTTCCAATTGCTTTTTCCAGGCTTTTGTTTGTTTTTGTTATTCAACGTGGTTTGTCGAAAGAAACTGATAGGACACTGATTTCTCACACACACTGATGAACAAGAAAGTTGTTCTTTATTGGAGAGAATGAATATGTGCAAGAACTATACTCAGAAAACTAATCAACAATACTCCAAACCCAGGTGGAGATTTGAGAGCCTACCTACGTCTCTCCACTTGGTTTCCCAACATTATTGCCAATCAACCAAAAAGTCTTCTTCATCATCTAGTAACCTCTTATCTATAGCATTAACCCTTCTAAGACACTTAACTGCTAATGAATTTTTGACAACTACTAACTCATTGCCTTAATTAACTAACGAGTCCACAAGTCCTATCAGAAACTTTGAGTTTTCATGGTTTTAGTTTCCGACATTTGATCATAACTATGATCCATTTATGTTGATATTTTCCGGAACTTGAATTTCTGCAGATGAAGAAGATCATATCATAGTTACTGCCCATGCAATCCATGGAAACAAATGGGCAGCAATTGCAAGACTTCTACCTGGTAGAACAGATAATGCAATTAAGAATCACTGGAACTCCACCCTAAAACGCAAGTGTGCTGAACTAGGAGGGCTTAAACCACCCCCTGGTGGCATGACGCTTGATAGTGGACTTGACATGACAAAGGCATATTCAGAAGAAACATTATCGGCCAGCAATATGAATTCGGTAAGGAATCCAGAAGGAAGAGAGATCTCGGTGGACAATAGACCTGCCCAGTATGAAAACCGAGCTCAAGTGGAGGGTTGCATTGCTGAAGAAGATCATCATAACCATGCTCCTATAGCAGAACATCACCCTACTGTTTCCAGGCCAGTGGCAAGATTTAGCGCATTTAGCATCTATAGTCCTTCAAGTGGCCCAACAAGTTCTGTATTTTCAAGGACAGTCTCCACTCCCGGACCTTTGTGTCAAGCTTCCAAACTAGAACTTGGAGCCTGCAAACTCTTTGATGAATTCTGTAGTGAGCCGATGGTTCCTTTACGATGTGGTCATGGTTGCTGTGCAAATTCAAGTATAAGACAATTTCATAGCTCGTTGTTGGGACCCGAGTTTCTCGAATATGAGGAGTCACCCTCTTTCTCAAGCCACGAACTAATCTCTATTGCCACAGACTTGAACAGTATAGCATGGATAAAGAGTGGCCTTGAGAACACTGGCTTCAGACCTCCAGACAGTGCAGCAATCCTCGAGATTGCTCGAGGGGCTGTAACTACCTCGCGAGTTGGAACATTTGAACAGAAAGAAGGACCGAACAAGTTGATGGGAATGATGACAGACCCTCTGTCATCCCAGATGCCTAGACAAAGTTATGCTATGCCAGCCGAAGTTTAGGGCTTGGGCTGATAATTTCTGTCTTGTTTTCTTCCTTTCTTCGAGTTATTTCATGTCAGGGGAGAAAGGTACATAATTCAGCGAGTGAGTTGTCATGGTTATCGGCCTACATTACAAATGAGAATTCAATTTGCATAGATCTGAGGCATGTTTCTGAAACTATATTTAGACCTTTTTTTTTTTACCATAGAAATGAAACGTATTCATAGCCCTTTTTATAAGGTTTATTTCATCAGACTTCTTGTATGCGTGCTTTCCAAAGTGGCCAAGTGGTACACTTCCCTAAAGCTTGTTTAAAACAATGTAAAAAAAAATGGACTGCTGAAATTTCTAGGAAGTGACCTCTTATTTTTAGCCATATTTAGGTATTAATTACTGATTTTAATATAGAACCTGCCAAAATAGAAGTGAAATTGAAGGTGATCAACTATGAGATGTTGACACTCCCACTAGAGTTCTTTAACATAAAGGTAAAACAAAACAGGCAATAACCTCATTCATGCCATTTTTGAGAAGCTCTCTCGTTAGACATAGTGGTACTGATCTCATAATGACCTGCTGGGTATAAGATTAATGGGATTTAGGCCAGACCTGTCCCTCTCCAAAAGCCACATTCACCTCTTTCTCCCTTTCCTTTTTCCCAAGTTTGGGGTGCGTTTGGGCAACCCCACCACAAGAATCTCATTGGACCAAAAAACCCCGTTCGAGAATGATGAAAGACGCAGCAGGTTCTATTTAATATGAGGATCAAACAAGACATGTGGTCACATGAGGATCAAACAAGACAAGTGGAGCCCAAGATTTTGCCCTACTTGGGCTATCAGTGTCTCTTAAAGACCTATTTAATCTTTTATGTTTCACAACTAAGTTTATAATTGCTTTCTATTAAATTGGTTGATCATTAGTTTGGACTCAACTTCTTCTGCAATGGTCTCCTTACCTACCTAAACCATAATTACAACTCACTATAATGAAAAACATTTGTATCGCGGTCAATTATTAAGTGTCGTTATCTTAATTTAAAGTGGTTGGCTTGCTCCCTGACCTATGTCTCAGCTTCTCTTTTATTTATTTTCGCTGTAAAATCTATATGTTAAAAAAGAAAATTCTCGCAGTGAAGGAGCTAAATTTTCTTCATTAGTAGAGCTTGATGTTTTATGCGTTAAATTGTAATTTGCATAGTCAGAATTGTACGGTTTACGTTAAAAATTTAAAACACATAATAAATAATTACTTTCAGTCAAAAATCAAATCATTAACGTTAAGTGATGGCTAAAACATTTGACGTTCGAGTAAAATTCACTTTTCTACCGTGAAAACTCCCAGGCTTTAATAGCATCGAAAAGAATCTATGTACAATATAATAAACATGTTCTGACTGCTTCTGTGTCGGTCTCCGTGTAGTCTTATTTTGACTAAAAAAGTGAGACTTCAGGATCATGCCTTCAGGGCATTAGGGGTAAAACAAAATTTACATCCCTGGGAAAAAAAAAAAAATCATGCATAATTATGGAAAAACAGCTGTTTCTAACACATTTCTTTTGCTTTTGCTTTTTGTTTTTTACTCCCATCCTGACCTGATAAACACAAGTTGCTTCACATGAAAGCATTCTTTAAAACATGATGATGTAAAAATTAGATTTCAAAAGTCAAAGCTACCCTCTAAATGACTTATGTATTTGATTAAAGTGATGGGCAAATTTGACCTTCCACAGTGCAATCACCAAATCCAGAGATGCTCAAATCATTGACACAATTAGAACAGTACTAATGGAAAAAAGCAAAGCGGCAGTAAAGGAGACAAGAACAAATCTGCTTTTGCCACAAATGTTATCCGGGATGTCCCTAGGAGAAATGATGATTCATTTTTGCACTGGGGGCTTTTTATTGTACAAGCACTCTAGTGGATATTTATTAGAATCCTTTCGTGGTAGAATGGGTAATTTATCTTAGCAATAAAGTTAGTTATTTTAAGATTAATTTTTTTAACGGTGTGATTTGAGAGTTTTTATGTTAAGAATTTATAACACATGATGTAGGATATTTTTCAATCATACATTAAAAATTCAACCGTTGAAACAACTTGTCATATCACTAGAGTAAAAATAAATATTCTATTATAAATGTTGTTTGTTTGTTAAAGTTAGATGTGATTTAAACTACTTTAAAATAAACAAATATGTCAAGTTCACGTAACAACAGATAAATTTCTTCAAAGTTTACTTTTTTAAAGGGCAATATTAATATTTTATCATACATCCCAACTTTAGCGGTTAATTGGTTAATAACGTATGTTTGATAATGTTAGTTTTAATTAAAATTTTTAGTTCCTCTTACATTACTACAATATTAAGAAACAATCAGTTACAATTAAAGTTTTCACACATTACATTGTCTTTAATCAAAATTGATTTAAACTATACTTTCTGAACCCTTAAAAAAACCGATTAAATCTTCTTAAATACTAGCTAATAACTTTTTTTCCTTTATATAACTGACTTTATTTACTTTTATTATTATTATTATTTAATCCCTGAAAAACTGATAATTTGATAACCTTGATATATACCTCTCAGGGGCAGTGTTTTTCTTCCTCTTTCCCAGTGGGAAAAAAAATAAAGAAAGGAAAAAATTCCTATTTTATTTTTTTAAAGAAAAAAACAAAAAAAGATGGAGAGAGTGAGAAAGAGAAACATCAATGATAAATCTCACTCGCAAACTTATAAACAAAAATGATAATAAAATGGCATAAACCACTTTATGGAGGCCAAAAAGAAAAATACAAGCTTTACGCTTCTCTTACACTCTGCGACAATATAGTATTCCTATTATTATTACCATCAGATTTTTCTTTTCCGTGATCTTTCTCTCTCCTCCCCAGCTTGCTGTCTAGACACAGACACCCAAGAGAGAGAAAGAGAGAGATCACCTACCACATCAGTACTACAGTTCTCAGCTTCTCAAGAGTATAAGAACACAAAAAGATCACGTTATTTGTACATAGCTAGCTTACGAAGCTTGAAAGAAAGGAGGAGAGAGAAAAAAACTCTTTGGAGAGAGCTTTTTCTTCTTCTTTCTTCTCCTTCTTGGTCAACCTTGTTGTGGGCATTCATGATCTCAGCCTCACAGAGCCACCACCATTACATGAGGATTGTTCTCTCTCTGGGTCCCACCATCACCAATGGCAGCCACAGAAAACAAACCCCCCCATGTCGTCCTTGTTGTTAACGATGTTCAAGAGGGTGATCGCCGGAGCTCCGTCACGGGTGGCGGCGGAGACCGCTTGTCGGACGACGAGGAGGAGGTGGCGGTGGTGGAGCAGAGGAGGCGCTTGTTCGGAGCCGAGATTGTGGAGAAGGGATCCCCTATGTCGGAGCACTCGGTGGTAGTGGATCGGGCTGAGGTGAAGGTCGTACATTTGGCGAAGGTGGAGAGGGATTGCAGGATTTGCCATCTGAGCTTGGATGCAGCCAATCATGAGTCTGGGATTCCCATTGAGTTGGGATGCTCTTGCAAAGATGATTTGGCTGCTGCCCACAAGCAGTGTGCTGAGGCTTGGTTCAAGATCAAGGGTAACAAGTAAGTCCCAAAATGTAAAATAATCATGTTAGTAACAAATATTGATTTTTTTTAATGTTTTTTGTATGTTTTTGGCACTGCCCATTTGTTATTTCTTGTCATATTTGGAGAATTGGTGTTTTGTAGGTTGTGATTGGAGTGAAGTTTTTATCTTTTGTTTTAGTGACCTTGTGGTGAGTTGCTGAAAATTTGGTGGTTAAAATGGTTTTCTGAAGTGTTCATAGTTAGATGCTAAAGCAGATTCTTCTACGGAAAAGATTTTGTTTATAATATATTCTTGAGAGTGCTATTGGCTTATTTTATTTAGGTTCAGTTGTGAGAAGGAACAAAGTTAGAGGGAATAATATTTAGGGAGAAGAATAAAGTGAAGTTGGGTTGCTTATTGCAAAGGAACATGATAATGGGGAGGGCTTAAATTAGAATAGAATCTATATTACTTGGGAAGACTATTCAGTAAAGAGAAGTTGTAAATAGACCAGACTAAATAAAGAGAATCAAAACTTCAAGTGCTCTTAAAAATAAATTAAAAAAAAAAAAGAGGAATGTCCCAGGATGCCTATCTTGCGTTTCCAGCTTTGATGATTGTTCCTAATTCATTGCATGTTACAAATTAGTAAACTTGTGAAAAAAACTTGGAATCTTTCTCATCCAAACTTCCTTTTTATCTGTTGGACAAGCGTTTTTTTGTTTTTTTTGTTTCGTTTTTGAGTCTTTAGTGATATATACTTTATTGAAGTGATAGTCCTCAATCTTTGCATGCATTTGCTTATAAAAGACGGCGGCTAAAGGAAGTATGATTCTGGTTTTTCTGTTCGCTAACATTCCGGATCTGTGTATCCCCAAGTATATTACTCTCATGATGGATTTGCCTTCCTTTATATCCCTGTTCTATGATAAGGACAGTGTCTTTAACAAGATGAAGTTCTGTGTAGAAGGACAGACCAAGTCATATGGTTGTTCAGTTGGTGATTGCGGTACCAAAAGGCTAAAAGCTCTAACTTAATGACCTGGGTCTATGGTGGGATTTAGTGGTTGAAAGTCTCAGCTTTTGCTTTGCATATTTCTTTTTCTTATCTAAAAAGAAAAGAAAGATACGAAGAAAAGGCCCTAAGTCCCATCTTTGTTGGATGTTAGGCTTAGTTCTTTTAAGTCCAATCATGTCATCACTTTTATAGGACTATGCTGACACGATTGTTCGGTTAATTTGTTAACCATCTCAAGGTGTCTTCGCGGAAAAAAGGCATCAGGTTTCCTAACGGCGCATGTTATTTTCCCTGTATTCTTGTCATGCTACAAAATACATTCTACTGAAAATTGTTCCTTTAGGTGACAAATCTTATCTTAAACTGTCTTCATATGTCAACTCTGCTCTTTTCATGGTTGTTTTTGTTTACTCTAGACAATGAAGACCAACCTTTCTTTCAGCCTCTAAAGTTTTAGACTTGTACACATATTTTTCCTCTAAGGTCCATGGTTTGTATTTTGAAAGTGGTGACTTCATGAAGGAACTTCACCTTTCAAAAGCTTGACGTTGGTCGGAGAAATTCCTGATCGTTGATGTTTTGGTTGCTCATTTCCTGTAATCCCAAATGAGCTTCCTTTCTTTTTAGGCCTTCACAAGGTTAGATTTTTGCATCCGCTAAATGTTCTTAATTAGCTTTTCTATAAACACATCGCCTTTGTTGATGTAACTTTGCTCATATGAGAAATTTCGGCTTCTATTTCTGTGTGTGTTGTCTTCTATCTTTTTGAATGGTAACTAACATTAATAATGTCACATTCTTTGAAAGGATTTTTAAGGCGTTAAATAAAATAAAGATCATGAATATGACAAGGAGTTAACCGGGATTTATGATGTTGATATTTTGGATTTGATGATTTAAAAATCACAGCCTTGAAATCTGTACTCAGTAAATTTCTTATCGAGGCATTACTACCCTCTTCAAGTGCTTTGTCTTGGATGTAACTGGAACAAACCTCTCTCGTCTGTTTTCTTGGCTGTATAACTATATCATGTCCAAATGACATTTAGAATAGATCAAATATATTGCTCTTTATACTTCCCTTCTTTTGCTTTTACTTTAATTCTATTTTTGCAAAGTCTCTGTTTACTCTGAAGTAAATACATGAAACTTCAGAGGGGAAAAAAAAAAAAGGAATGTACAGTGGCTGGAAAGGGAGTTTTAGGACTTGGGGTTGGAAATTGGATCCACCTGTAACACGTCAATATGTAGAATAAGTTATGCGAAGGTGAAGTAATGTTGGGATGTGAATTCCAACTGAAGAGAGAGAGAGAGAGAGAGAGAGTCGGACAAAATTATCTGTTGGAAAGCTAAACTATCGAGAAAAATAAGATTTTGTTAAAGATTAGTTCAGAAGTCAATTAGTTGCTGCTGACTAATCTTTGTCATCTTTTTCTTCAAGATTTGGAAAGAAATGTCCCTAGATGTCACGTGAGGCTGTAAGATGAACACATAGTACCTTATATTTCACTGTTTTACATTGCCACAATTCTAAACTTCACATTATGGTGGGAAAAAAAAGAAAAATCACATCTGGGGGCGATAAAATGTTAATCATTTAAATAACCTAAACAGAGATGCATCCAAACTTACAGGTCATGTCTGCGCCGGTGGACAGATATTAAGTAGCTGATCTTTTTAACATAATTGTCATTGCGCAGCCTCTAGTGTATCATGACTTGTATAAGCTACCTTTTTTTTACCCCCCTTTTATTAGGAGTTAAACATATTGGATTTATCTTGACGAATTCACAAATAATCTATTCCTCATGTACTCATTCATGGTTAAGCTCTTAGTAGAAAAAATGTCGTACAACAAAAATATGATAGAAAAATGAGAATCCGAACGAGGAGATATGAGCAATAACATACTTGATAATCAATGTTTTGAGTTCTTAATTCTTATCTAACTTGCTTCAACTTGTGGGAGTTCTTTCTGATATCCTAGGGTCACCCTTGAGTGTGCAAATGACCAAACTTTGTTAGTTACCAGTTCTCTTTAAAGATTACGCTAGTAGGAGGTGAGCATACGATAGTGTTATATTCTAATTTGAAAACTTAACACCAGAAGAAACCCAAAACACATCTTGCCAGGTCGCTTATGTGGGGATAGAATCGGCTGACCGTTAGTGATAAACGTGTCAAAGACGTTAAAGGCCTAACATGCGATGACAATTTTAAAGGGGATAAACAGTATAATTGCAGAAATACTTTGCACTCAGGACATCCTGTTATGACTCCATGTTTGTTTACAAATTTTCTCAAAAGCTTAAAGTAGTTTTATATTCTAAAAGGTTTACCTTAATTTGGTTGAATATGTGCAGTTATATTTGGAGTTTTACTCATGTTTTTGAACATTGTTATACATTTACTGATCTTTCTAATATACATGACATGCAGAACCTGTGAAATCTGTGGGTCAACCGCACATAATGTTTCTGGTGTTAATGAAGCCGAGGTGATGGAGCAGTGGAATGAATCAAATGATACTGGGACAACAACACCCGCGACTGCTCCTGTCCACCCAGCGGAGACCCGGAACTTCTGGCAGGGTCACCGGTTCCTGAACTTCCTGCTTGCTTGTATGGTCTTTGCATTTGTCATCTCTTGGCTCTTCCACTTCAATGTACCCTCATAAAGCCCTGCATGAGGAGGAATTTTTCTTGTGTGTCAATTGAGTTGAATAGAGGAGAAACAATCTTTTTTTTTTTGGAGGTACTGTCTTCGTAACCCTTTCTTCTTACTAGCTTTCTAGTTATTATTTCTCTTTATGATTCGCACGTTGTTTATATTTTATAATTATGATTGTCATAGTTCTCAGGAGACTATTTGTGTAATGTGTGTCTTGAATTTCTTCGTGACAAGCCTAAGAGTCTTATGTATGATTGTGTAAGTTTTATATATTTTTTCAAGTGTGCCTTTTAGTGTTGAATATAAGCCATTACCAAGTGTTTACAAACTAGTTCAAGTTGTCTCGTTTTCTCTTGGCAAATGCCTCCCTTCTTCTTTCCTTGCGCACAATTTATGGACCTGCTGTCTAGTCTCTTGACATGGAACGGATCTTACAAATGCAAGTTCAGAAAGAAATATATTTGGGTCAAAGTTTAGAAAAAAAAAAGGGGGGTCTCTTTCTGATAAGGATCCCACGGTTGTGCATGTTTTTCAAACCATGGAAGATGGTCAAAATTATTTTTTCTACAAATTGACAGTTGAAATACATTTTTTTTTTATTTTTTAGTTTTTACTGGGGGAATTGCCAAAAAAAATTTGTGAAACATGGCCAAAGAAGTTATATATTTTGAGAAGGGGTGTTTATGAAATTTACCAATTCATTCGGTCCAATCGAATCTGATAGATTGAATTAGATTATGAAAAATACAGATTGATTTCAGATTGAAATTTTTTTTATCCGATATGCATAGATTAAATTACGGATTGAGTCTTTCTCAGTTCGTAAATCCATATTATATATACATATTTATACAAAATTTAAATAAATGTATAAACATATACTTTTAGGGTACTGTGTACAAAGTTGATATGTTTAAAAAAAGGATAAATTGTTTCAGAAGTCTTCAATCTTTCACGAAAGTGAACATTTAGTCTCTAACTTTTTATTTTTGATTTATTAGTCTATAACCTTTGATTTTAGTTGCTGACAGACCAATTTAACAGTCAAATAGTTAATTTTGGACAGAAAAAACGTGGCAATCTAGTTCTCAAAGTTATCAAAAAGATGACAAACTAATCCCAAAGTTATAAAAATGGGACAAATCAGTCCTAAAATTGATGGTTAAACCATTATATTGGTCTTCAACAACTAAACTGAAAGGTTGGAGATTGATAAATTAAAAATAAAAGGTTGAGGACCAAAATTACACTTTCTTAAAAGGTCAAGACTAACGTATCAATTTACCCTAAAAAATAAGAAACTTAGTCTAATTATACAAACCAACATTATTTATTCATGACATTTACTTATGTCTAAAGTTTATTTAAATTTATTAGTTGTAATGTTTGTAATGCTACAATTTAGTTTATTATCGAAGCCTTGTATCCTATTGAGTTGTAATATCTTTTTTTTTTAAATAAAAAAACATATTATGTTAATTAAAAAAATGTTAGATTTTATTAAAGAATGCTATGATATCCTATGTTAATTTTAATTGCTAGTTTTTCTAATAAATTTAAATGCTTAATCTGTGAATTAGCTGAATCCAATTCGTAAAATCCTTGGATTAGATTGAGATATTTACTGATTGGTTTCAGATTGAAATTTTTCAATCTAATATATAGATTGGATTACAAATTGACCCCTAATCTATGTCATCCGATTTGTAAACACCCCGATGTCATAATACAAGGAAAGAAAATTACCGTTGTTCACCTATTGGTAATAAAATCCATAAAGGTGACAATGTACTAAAATGAATTCCATAAAGATGTATAATGTGACAAAAATGGCCAAATGTCTATGATGATTTAATGCCATTGATGATGAATAATAGATTGCCTTCATCAAGAAACCAAAGAGCCATGATGAATCTTTATAGTATCTTAACAAGATCCTAACTCTTTGATTTGCCCTAAAAATTGCCATTCCAACTCTAGACGGTTTAATAAATACTTCAATTAAAAAAGTGACCCTAGACTCATGTTTCACGTTCTCCTTGCCGTTCAATACGTATTAGCAGCAACAAAGTTCCTTTTCTAAGTATTTACACTTTCACTCACAACTACAAGTCTACAACTACTTACGGTTTAAGTGGTTTGTTTGACAAAAAGGCTTAAATTCTAGTCTCCTCCATGAGAAGTGCATGAAAATATTATCAGCCTATCGGCTCAATGTTTTTTTTTTTTTTTTTTTTTTTTTTGGGATAGGATTGAACCGACGTGTTTTATCTCGTGTCACAATTGGTTGTGATTTAATGTGCATAATTCCTATCATAGAGAGGGAATTGGTTATGATTACGTTCAAAATATAGTTACGGCTAATCGTTTTTTCTTGTGCTTCTTATTTATAAAAAATGAATAAAACTATCATATAAAAAAATTTTATTTATTTTTTTCATCACTTTTTTATTTTATCTTATTTTTTATAACTTTAATTCCTAAAACAAGAACAGAAACAACCTACAAAATGAGTGCAATAATGCAAAGACTGCTACACTGCGAGCCAACCCACCATGGTAGGGTGATATGAAGGACGAAAAAGAAGACATGGGGTCCAAAAATAAGAGAGAATCGGTGAAAGTACTAAAGACAAGACAAGGGAGGAGTTTGATGAATTGATATATGAAATGGGATCAAAATTTAGATAATAGATATTATGATTATTTGCAATATGGTTGGGCATTGGGGTCAGAGTGGATCAAATATATACACCAGTTGCTGCGACCAACATGCCGTGATTGTCGATCACAATCTTAATGCGCCGCGAACATGCCTCGTGGTGGGACCTCACTATTTTCTCTCGTCTTTCCTTGATATATCTTAAATCTAATGTCGTTTTTCTTCTTTCTTTTTACATTTTAAACAATTAGCTTTCTGCATGATATATTCCGAACTGTTAATCTTGTCAAAATACACCATAAACTTTAAAATCATTAATAATCGAGGTCTAATAATTACTTTTAATCTCTACTAGTACTTTTTTTTCATATATTGAACTTCAAATTTTTTCCTTAAAGTGACGAGCTTTATCTTTAGAAAAGCTTAAGTGTGAAATCTTGTGACCAAAATCGTCTGTCTTTTAATGTTCATTAGCTATTGAACTTTAATTGCTAATGATTTCAAAATTTAAGAGGTATTTCATCAAGATTAAAAGTTCAGGACACATTATTAGTGCAAGAATGCAATTTATTCAAAAAAAAATTATATATATATATATATATTATGTTATATCAGTTAGTTACTAATCAAATAATTTCTCAACCAAAACTATTATTGCATTCCCTACTGAGTGGGTGGGGGATCATTCATGTATATATTTTGTCTAGGCCCCCAATCCCATTATATATATGTGAAGGAAATTATATATATATATATACACATTCTTTTTTTCTAAAATTATAAGTATATATACACTGATCAGTATCCTGATTAGAGATACTTTTTTTGGAGTAAAGAGTGAATTTTTGGCATTCTTAATGTACCCTGCACTAGTGGTGGCGCGTGCTACATGCTCATTGATGGAGTCCTAAACCAACAGCTTTTGATTCTTTTCTTTTCTTTTCTTTTCCTTTTTTTGGAAAAAAGCCAATAGTTTAATATTGAGTATTTTATGGTCATTGCTGAATCTCCACAACTAATTGAGCCAAATTTTACATAATTATTGCAAAGTATGTATTCTGTGATTAACATAATACAATTTTGGGGTTTTGACCTCACAATTTTCATGACCATGTTTGCCCATATACAGTTGAAACAAATTATGTGTGGGGCTTGGATTTATATGTAGACGGTGAGTTATGCAAACGTGTGATGTTGCTATACGCCATATTTAGATTGCAGAAATAAATAAAAAAAGGAATTTTTAAAAATATTAAATTATGAGAAGAACAAAGTACATGCATATATGTCCTTGATTATTTTGAAGTCTATTGAGACCTTTTTGTCCCAAAAATTGAATTTCCAAACATGTCACATTCATATTACCTGGTAGTCATTTTCTAAAATCTAATTTCAATTTGTTTAATTTTCAACTCCCATGGTCTTATCTTCAGTAGACTTTTTGAAAGCTTTGCTTTAATCCAATGGGAAGAAAAATATATATACATCGAATGGTATTAGATTTCTGATAGTATGATGTGAAGAGAAGAAAAGTGAGACATATCACACTAGAATTTGTCAATAAAGTGTGTAAATTGTGTTCAAGTTCAATGTTTCCGTTCTAAACTCCATAGTTTCCGTGTTGGCCAACAATATAGTTGCGGTTGAGGAGGCCAAAATATATAAAAATACATATAAATACATTTATGATTACGTTTCTAATAAAAATATTTTTAATAAGAGCACATAATAAGAATTCGATTTCATTAATTATCACAGACATTGTTAGTCAACTATTTAATTCATTGTAACCTTCTGATTTGTATCACACGATCAATAATAACAGTATTTATTAAAAAAGTAACTATAAACATTCATATATATATATATATATATTATGTATTATATAATAATGCTCAGCAGTAACAACAAATAGTACCTTTATTGGCATTGGATACCTTTCGACTTTTAACTATGAAAACATTAGATAAAAAATCTTCAAAAATAAAATGCAAAAAAAAAAAAAAAAACAATGCAAAATCTTTGATAGAGATAAGCTAATTTCTTATCCATTAGAATGTCTGAGGCAAAGATTATTAATATTATTACTCCTCAACTTTGTTTTGGACACAAAAGTTAGTACAAAACGTCTTACATTATTTTATATTTCTTAAGAACGTGCATAACATGATCATTGAAACACATTAAGCTCCTGACTCTGCATTTCTTGGCGCTACGAGTCAGAACCCCACTGGACGTTAAATTAAATTATTAGACACATTAACATTAATCTAATATGGCCATAAAAATCGGTTATATTCCCCAAACAAAGAGGATTAATTTAATCAAATAGAAACAAAAGGATGGAGAACATACAGCTAATGTGGCTAAGACAAAAAAAAGAGATTGAGTGTGTTCGTTCCTAATTGAACAGAATGATTACAACCTCAATTAAAGGTGTCGGCCGCATGCTCCGGCAGCCGGAGAATCGTATCGGCCGACATTTTCAATAACAATGATAAATAAGGTTGTCATCCGTTAAAAAATTTGTGTTTGTGAAGTGTATTTCCGTTAGATATGCTGCTGGCAAATGCAGCAAAGTGCCATAGCGGGGGATATTTGTGCTCTTTTGCTTTTGCTTTTTGCTCTTTCTTTTCTTTTTTGGCCCTTTTCTCTTTTGGCGCATAATGAAGGGACTGGTTTGTTGGTGGTGAAACTTGTATATCTTGGGGTGGTTGGGATTTCGTGACTTGCTGCCTAAAACTTGGGTTCAACTTGGCAATTGTTATGATCTTTTGATTGACTAGTAGAGATTTATGAAGAAAAAAGCAAAGGAAGTTAACTTAACAACTATAAAATTGACATGCTTCCTATTTTGAACTAATAAACTTCACTTTTAGGCTAATTGGTAATGTTAGGAATTGATAAGTAAATAATAATAATAATAATAATAATAACAATGATGATGATGATGATGATGATGATGATAATCACATAAAGAGACAAAACCAACACAAACACCAGGACATCAGAGTAGTCGTTTATATATTTCAGGTCTCCATAAATCATACAGAATTTTTTTCAAAGGTACTTAAATAGAGAAATTTGGAAATGTAGTTCAAAGTATGAAGTATAGTTCTAACTAACTTTTGTTACAATATTTTTTTTAATAAGATTTTAACTAAAACCTGGTTGAACAACATTCCCAAATGCAACAATACAGTACCTAAAAACATTTTTTTAAGAAGAATGCCAAAAAAGTTGGGAGAAATCCTACGACTCGACTTACATCTAACTATTTACTATTTCAAAAAAATTTATATATGAAAAAATAATTTCATAATTTATTTAAAATAAAAGTTTGGAACTGTAACATGTAGTTTTCTTTTTAATCGAGAAAGGAAATTTGATGAATTTTACAAGTTAAAATTAGAGATTCTATATAAATTTACCGCTAGATGAAACCTCCAATGACATGTAACTAATATTTCCTTGTACTCTTTGTTCTTTTGAGTAATAATAAATAAACAAGAACCAAGAAACCACAATATGTTTTGCTTTGCCAATAGATCAATGGTCAGCTTCATTGGTACCTTTGGGCATGCGTTACCAACACTTTTATTACGCATAACTTTTAGTCAATGACCCTAAAATTGTTCATTAGTTGCAAATTAAAGTCCCCTCTAAGACAATTAATTACTAATACTCTTGCTTCTCAATTAAATAAAAAATAATTAACCTATTTTTTTAAACATGCCCTTTAAGCCAAAGATCGAACGAGATTCATTTGGGGTACGTCTTACTCACCATCCCAATATATAAAAACAAATTAAAGTGTTTGCCAAACCTAGTTTTCCATAGAGAGAGAGGGAGATAATTGGCAAGAGGGCGTGCAAACACGACATAGACAAAGCGAACCGCGTTAGAGCAAAAGGGCTAATTGGTCGGTTGGTTTTGTTCTCCAACTGCAGTCTTCACAACATATCTCCCTATGCATACCTTTGAATCCAAGACTTAGTAACTGGCCCCCTAATATTTTCCCCTTTATTCCACTTCCCAAAGCAAAGAAATACAATCATTTCTTCAATATCCTCTGCCAAAACAAGATTCTTCTTCTTGTGTCTTGATTTCTACTTCTAATGAGGAAGCTTTGTCCGAATCTCGACCGCGAAGATGGGCTCGAAACCGTCCTCGAGGTCCCGATCCCGGAGGAGATGTTTGCTTCTTCCAACAAGAGCAACATCATTTCGTGGCAAAACATGAAGGCCTGGATCAGGTCGTCCGACCGATCGCAGAGTCCTTCCAATATGGCTGCCGTCTTTGGCGGCCGCGACGCGGAGCTCCAGCTCCTGCTCGGCGTGGTCGGAGCTCCGCTCATCCCTATTCCAATCTCTTGCGACAACCAAATCATCACTCGCAACATCAAAGACCATCCCATTGTAAGTTTTCATGTTTTGCCACTACATAAAAAGAATGCATATTTTGCCATTTATTGCATACAAATTATTAATCTCAAAAAATTTTGCAGCTTTTTTTTTTAATCAAGTGTTTTTCTAAGTAGCACATAATTTTTATGTTGACAAATTGTATGAGTTTTCTTATGGTAAAAATTTTTGTGACATAAATTTAGGAGGCTTCAATGGCTAAATACATAGTGAAGCAGTACATAGCGGCAATCGGGGGAGAAAAGGCGGTGAATTCGATGGTGAGCATGTACGCGATGGGGAAGGTGAAGATGGCGGCTTCGGACTTTTGTTCGGGAGAAAAAATTCTGAATGGCAACAAGGGGATGAAGGCGAAGAGCTTGAGATCACAAGGAGAGATGGGAGGGTTCGTGTTGTGGCAAAAGGGCCCCGAGTTGTGGTGTTTAGAACTGGTGGTTTCTGGATGCAAGATTAGCGCGGGGAGTGATGGTAAGGTGGCTTGGAGGCAAACCCCTTGGCACCACTCTCACGCCTCTCGTGGCCCACCTCGCCCTTTAAGGCGTTTCTTACAGGTATTTTCACATTTTTTTTCATGTTTTATATCTGTATATATCAAAATTGTCACATAACATTGTAATTGCACTAGAATTAAACTATGAAAACACTTTTAGGGGTTCATAAGACGCCTTTTGTGTATCAAAATTTAATAGGGCGTGATTGAAGTCTCTTCAAAAAGTAAAGGGGGGACTTTCTCGCTGATTTTTATGGCCTGTGTCTTTTGCCTATAATCTAGCCGGACAACCACTAAAGTTGATCAAGCCTATCTATTTGTTGGGAGCTCTTCCTTGACTTTTTTCTAGGACTACATAAGTTCCTGAAACCCACGTTTATCTCGAACCAAGCTTTTTTTTTAATTTTACAAGTATTTAGCCAGGGGAAAAAAATCGTGAGATAACTGTGGCCCACTAAAACCATGGTTCCCAGACGTCCATTTTGTGGAATTTTATCTCTCTACTCAAAACGTGCTTTCTTTAAACTAATTTTAGTTTATTCCTAACAAATACCAACTGTAGACTTGGCATGTTAGATATAAAAAAGTCAACATTCTCAATAAGAATATACAACTGAGAAGAAATAATAAACAACGATCAAGTCAAGAATGTGTTATTTTTCCAACTAGAAACAAAAGATAAAGACATGTTCTACTTCTATTTATACAAAAACCATTGAATGCATAAGATAGTACCAATCAGAAGCAAAGTTACACACGTATAAGGGTAGGCGGCCACCCACTTGAACTTTTTTTTTTTTCAATATTGTATATAAAAACTTTTAAAATATTAAATTCTACCCTATACAATTATTTTGTCCTCTTGAAATTATGTTCCACCCCTCTAAATGTTCCATATCTTTTTTCATTTAATTTTTTTGATAATGTCAGTATACTCGTCGCTCTCCAAATAAACTTTCTAGCTCCGTTCCAAATCAATTTAGACAATAAAAATTCCTTGTTTCCTTTGTGAATAGAGTAAAATTAGGCCGTAAGGAAAATCTACTTGTGCGTGTTGTAAAGCGTGGGATTGAGGCCCGGTTCAACCGAAAGAAACCACTTGTAAGAATACCATTGGTATCCGAATATATTTCTTCTTTAAAAAGACGAGTCAAATCTACACATCAAATTGGTAAGTGATACACATCCAAATTAACATATGATCCAATTTACCTTTCTGTTTCCATTCTTAGGAAATGCTACTATAAATTATACATGCACCAGAAATTATACATGTGTCAAAACTAGGATGTAGTGCTAGACACCACTGGTCGCTACTTCTCGTAGTTCTATATCGAATGGCACTATTCCAAAATTTAATTAATCTGTTACCAATGTTGTATGATATTTACTCATGTTGTAGAGTTTTATTCTTAACAGGGTCTTGATCCAAGGTCCATTGCAAATTTGTTCTCAAATTCCGTTTGCGTAGGCGAAAAGGCGATAAACGACGAGGATTGTTTCATCCTAAAGCTAGAAGCCGATCCATCAACCCTAAGGGCAAGAAGCAGCAACAATGTAGAGATAATACGACACACCGTTTGGGGCTACTTCAGCCAAAGAACAGGCCTATTGGTACAACTGGAGGACTCTCATCTCCTCAGGATAAAAGAGGCCTCCACGGACAACGACAGCATTTTGTGGGAAACGACAATGGAGTCCCTGATCCAAGACTACCGAACCGTGGACGGCGTCAAAATTGCTCACGCCGGCAGGACCTCTGTATCGCTGTTTCGGTCTGGCGAGAACTCGCATAGCCATTCGAGGACGAGAATGGAGGAGGCTTGGGCAATAGAAGAAGTGGACTTCAACATAAAGGGTCTCTCCATGGACTGTTTTTTGCCTCCTGGCGATCTTAAGAAAGAGGATCAAGAAACTTGTGGTGGTTTGGTGTCCAATAGTGCTACTACTAATGCCCGATTGCCCTTCAAAATCCGGTCGGCTTCTTTCCGCCTTAGCGCTTCGAAGGTGGCCGCCATTGATTTGGATGACCATGAAAACATAATCAGTGCTAGTACTAGCACTAATGATGACGAAGAGGAAGAAGAAGAAGAATTGTGAAGTAGTTGGTACTTTTGCTTGGTCACTCTAATTAATCTTGTACATATATAAAAAGCGGCAAATTAAAATACATGATCTTTGCATTGTTTACATTGCACATGTTAGTATTGGTAGCAGATTGAGCTCTTCAGGAAAGAGTTGATTAGCAAGATCATAGCTTTTGTCATGTTGCATTGTACCACAGTGTATGTAATAATGCCCCAATTTTACAAATGATAATGACAGAGGTTAATGCCAAGTGATATTTTCTATGACGAGGGAATTTTTTTTTTTCAATTGTTTATTGTAGTTGGATCTGTGTAAATATTTCTTTTAACAATAGGAAAACGACAATTTATTCGCCGAGCAACGTGGATTATTTATAAATTTGAGGAAAAAAAATTTTAATCCAATGTATTCACCAAGTTTTAAATCAAATTTAAATGACGACTTGGAACTAAAAATTTAGAACAATAACAGGACATTTAGAGCCTTAACCCCATAAGTTGCTTTCCCAAACTTCAAACTACAAATATATATATATATATATATATATATATATATATATAAAGGAAATCCGATCATGGCTTATATTGATAAGTCCAAATGGATGGCGCTGGAAATCCAGCGTGGAATTACATCAGTCCATGCACCTTAAAACTTAGACAGAGCGAAAGAAAGACCTTCCATGGGCTGTTTTAAGCTATCCCTTTATCACTTGTAAATCAAAACGAGGGGTTGGTATTTCTACAAATTTAGTCGGTTTAGGAGAAATTTTTAGAGTAATTTTTTTTTTCAATTCAAAAAAAATGATGAACACATTAGACGTTTGAATAACAATACAGAACACACGTGATATTTCAACTAAACCTAAGGATATTTGTATTTCCCTTCATTTCATTCCGTCCGTCTTTGATTTTGGACCTTTTGGTGTCGTTTCTTTACTATCTCTCTCTCTCCCTCTCTTTTCTTTTTCTTTTTTTCTTTTTAAATTAATAATAATTTTGACCTTCTTGTTGGCATGTTATTTGATCAATCTCATTTTCTCGGTTGTTACGTTAAATGTGTTCTCTCTCAGGTGCTTTTGTTTGTCGTCCATTTCTTTTCTTGTCGTCACCGCATTTTTTAATTGTCCTTTTTTAATTTTTTGGTTTCTTACTTTGCCGTCGTTTCTCACATTTATCTTATGCTTATTATAATCTCCCTTTGGAGTCCATTGTTGTCTTACAATACTTTGCTGTACTTTTCTCGACCGGTGGTCATTTCTTGCTTCTAGTGTCGTTTACTATTTGTTGCCGTTTCACTATATTGTCGTTCCTTATATTGCATTTTATGTGTCGTTTCCTCCTTTAGGCGCCTGTCATCTTCGGTGTCATTTTCACGATTGCTGTTTTCCGCTTTATTGTAGTTTCTCACTTACGTGTTGCCTGTTGCTTTTTGTGTCGTTTTTTTTTGTGGTGTCCATTTTCTTTATCGTTTGTTGTTTATTTTTTATTTTTTTTCTGTTGTCGTCGATTCGTGGCTACAAATTTTATTCTTCTTTTTTTTTTTTTGGTTGTTTTCTTTATTTTCAAAGATGCGTCACTTTTGTATTGTGTCCTCTCAGCGTCGTTTCCTTAATTGTCGTCGTTTAGTCCCTAGGCGTCGTTTTACATCTGGGTGTCGTTGCTTGCTTCTGGTACACCTTTTCTTTTGGCCGTGGTCTAGTCTGTTGTCGTTTCTCATTTATTTGCTACGTGTTGTTTTTGGACTGTTGTTGCTTTATATATCGATGTGTTTTCAATTTTCCTTTTTCGCTTCTGTATGTTGTCACCTATTTATTCGTTCGCTTTTGTTGTTATTACTTTTTGTGAATCGGCCATTTTCATTTACGTATACTTCATCATCGTTTGTCATCTATGTTTTTTTTTTTTTTTTCCTTGTGCAGTTCCAGTGTCGTTTCATATTTTGTCGTTTCTTATCTTAGGGATCGTTTTCCTTTGGTTGTCGTTTTTCTCTTTGATGTCGTTTCTCTTACATTCTTGGTTTTTACGCATCGTTTTTGTCTCGTTGACCGTTGGCAGCGTATTTTTTCGTCGTTTTTCACTTATTTATGGCTTGTTGTATAAACATATGGTAGTTGCGGTTACTTTTCTGTTGTCTTTGTTTTAACATCGTCTAAGAGAGACGACACAGAAGATTTAGAAGAGAAAAGGGAAAATAAGAAAGACAAATAAAGCCTTTCTTTTTTGGAAGTAAATAAGCATCAAACCCTCTATGTCTATTATCTATTATTATAATAGAAGAGGCAATCTTCTTGTTCATTTTTGTTCTTCAACCAAGACATCTAAGGGGTTCAAATTAATCAATACTTTTTTAAACTTAAAGACAACGGCTAGAATTTCTCCACTTGGCTTATACATTATCTGACACCTTACACCTTAATGGTTACTCAACCTAATACTTTTTCTCTTTCACAAAAACTTTTGTTACTTCAATATTTATTTATGCTTTTTTTTTTGTTTTATTTTAACTTCATATATAATAAACCTTTTTTTCTTTTTCCCTTTTATAATATTTATTTATACTTTTTTGTAATAAACCTTTTCATACATTGCTAATACACATGTAAAGCCCACTATACAATAGGTGCTTAACTTCATTCATAAATAAATATTAATAGTATTGAAATAATATTTGTAGGTATTATGAGTATAGAAATAAAAATAAATAAATAAATCAATATTTATATATATTACTTTGCAAAATCAATAAAAATTAATTAGAAAAATAGTAGTTGAATTAAAACAACTAATTGTCTATTTAATTTTACAATGATAAATACTTAAAAAAATTGTTTTAATATTAAAATGTTATTAACAAATAAATAATTTAAGATGTTTCGTTTTCAATATGTATATTAGATTAAAAACACATCAATGATTCAAATTAATTATATGTGTGTGTGTTTCGTTTTCAAGGCATCTAATGATTATAATTAATGGTCATTCTTTTTTCAATTTAAACATAATGATTAGGATTTTTCTATTTGGCTTATACATTATCTTACACCTTACACTTCAATGGTCATTCAGCCTAATACTTTATCGTTTTCATAAAAACTTTTGTTACTTCAACATTTAGTTATATTTGTATTTTGTTTTGTTTTAACTTCATATATAATATCTGTTTGCATATTTTGCTAATAAACATGTAAAAAGCACCACATACAATAAGTACTTAGCTTATTTTTTGAAATATAATAAAGTCATGTTATATAGTATTTTTTAAATGTGAAATATAATTGTTACATTTCATGCATAAATATTAATAATATGAAATAACATTTATATGTACTTTGCAATATTAATACAAATTAATTAGAAAAATAATAGTTGAATTAAAACAACTAATTGTCTATTCAATTTTACGTTGATAAATAATTAGAAAAATTTATTTTACACTAAAATATTGTCAACATAATTATAATATAAGGGTTTTTTTTTTTTTTTTTGCAACAAGAATCTATATAAGATAATAACAAATTTACTAGGGGGACCTGCATACCAGTGTTTTTAAAAAGGCTATATACTTCTTTAAGTTAAAAAAAATCTTTTTAACTTTAATTTCTGAAAAAAAGAATACGCAAGTTTATGGCCCCATATAAAATGGTACCTTGCACTGTTGCTAAAGATATGCATATCCATTTGTCGGAAAAAAAAAAATCTGTTCATGATTCTGATACTCCTTAATTTCCACTCAATAAAATTCTACTATAGGGAGGAATAAAAAACCTTACTAATAAACCTCTTCTTTTAACAGTTAAATTTGCTGATAGTTTGTTAATATTTCTATTGTGACATGAGTTTGAGTAGATTTAATGACCAAATTTGCCTTGCAATAAAAAGTTACTACTTAGAGGGTGTTTGAAAGAACAGTGAAAATTAATGATTAGAACCATTTTTATTATAGCATATGAGAACTTTATATTGTAGCAATTTTTTTTGTTACTGTAATATCTGAGAGCTTTATACTAGCTAAACAGCCGCGCAACGTAATCCCCTATTACTATTTGGTAAACGTGCCATAACCGCTTCCACACGCGTAAGCGTGCGAAGCGGAAGAATCTGCAAAGTGGAAACGTCGAAGAAGAATATTTATCGCCCACTCTCCCACTACAGATTCCTCTCATCTACTTTCCAATAAAATTCAGCGCCAAGCATTTTCCCGTAAAAAGAGAAGAAGAAGAAGAAGAAACGTCGATGATTCCATACTTCTTCGGTCGGCGACGAAACATCTTCGACCCGCCCGGCCCGTTCCCTCTGGGTGCGTGGGACCCATTAGCTGGCTGGCCCAGGCCCACGTTGGGGTTCGGGCCCCACTTCCCTCCCGAGACGGCGTCGTTCGCGCGGGTGGACGTGGACTGGAAGGAGACTCCGACGGCGCACGTGTACAGAGTGGAGGTGCCAGGGCTGAAGGAGGAGGAGGTGAAGGTGACGGTGGAGGACGGCGGGTTCCTCCACATCAGGGGAGAGAGGCGGCGCCACGAGGAGGAGACCGCCGACGGCTGGCACCGCATGGAGCAGAGCAGCGGCAGCTTCTCACGGCGGTTCCGCCTGCCGGAGAACGCCAAGGTCGACCAGTTCTCGGCGGTCATGAGCGGCGGGGTGCTCACCGTCACCGTTCCCAAGGCGGAGCAGCTTAAAAAGACCACCACCAGGACCATTGAGATTTCTGATAAGTAATTAGCTAGTATTTAGTGTTTAATCATATGTCATTTGGTGTATTTTAATTGTTAATGAGTCTTATGGTGTGTATTTTAATTGTTAATGAGTCTTATGGTTTGATTATCCTATACTTATAAAAAATATTAAGGTGTTTTGCGTGGTATCTCTGTATCTGATCAGACTCGGATGTGTGGATCAGTAGAAGAAGTGTGCTTATAATTTCATAATATGGATGGTGTGCTTTAATATTTGATTGAGCACTGTTCACGCTGGGTGGGACCTACCTCTTGTTTCTGACGGGTCAAAATCTCGCCGGGTGTATTAACATTTTCTATTTGTTTTTGTTTGTGGTTCTGTTCGACGTTTGTTTCTCTTTGAACCGACTGAATTAAGTTTTGACCATTGTGACTTGATATAGTGTTAAGCATATCGGTTTTCGTTGCAACACGGTTTGGTTGGAACACTGTAAGGCTAATAGTATTTTTAAAATAGATAAAAATAGTTTTGTTTTAAAAAATAAAAATTTTTTATGAATTGTACTGAGAACGTTTTAAAATTTTTACCTTAAAAAAACGTGTAAAAATATTTTCAAAAATTTCTAAAATAATACCAAACCAGACTACTATTGTGTGGGAGTTTTATACGTTTTTTTTATACTTTTTTCTTTTTTCTTTTTTTTTTTTTACTGATAAGTATTGAGTGTGGTGGTGGAGGAGATGAGAATATTAGGCTATGGGGCATATAATGAGTGTGGGATTATGGTATAGGATATGTTCTTGATAGGAACGGCTTGGAAGAGATTCTTGCAGGGGCCAAAGAATAATTTTTAAGTGCAATTTGCGGGTGAAGAAACACCCTCTTTTTGTCCCGATCAAAATTTGACGAAGATGCTAATAAGTTCTGTAAAAAAAAGGGAAAAGAAGAGCAACTCGTGAGCACTTTCCTTTTGCCCCCTATCGTTTTTACCCTATCGGATACCTGTCGTGACCATGACACTGCAAACTTACCACTCGTTTCCCATATAACAAGTCATGTTATTCCCCCAAAGAGGAAAAAAAAAAGGACGAGTTGAACTACCTTACAGACCTTAAAGAGAAATCTAACTACAAATTTATCATGCAGTAAGTCATACTATTTAACCTAAGTAGGACGAAGTGAAAGCAAACATGGAGCTAATTAAAGTGGCATCTAATAATCTCTCAGAATTGGCTAAATTAATAAGATGCATGCAAAAATGACGTCATGCTAATGACCAAGCTTTCCAGTTCACCATCTCATTCACTAGTTTCAGGAAGAGAAAATGAGGTTTTTTCTTTTCTTTTTTTTTTTTCAATTATAATAACTAAGAAGCTAAAGGAGTTCCACCGCACTTGTAAGCACCGTTTTGCAACCACAAGAGAGCCCATAAGTCGACGTGTGGTTTAGAACTTTCTAGTTTAACTATACGTTTTAAATTTTATGGTTTAAATGATGATTTTAAATTGACATTTAAATTGTAAAGATTTAAAATAAGAATAAAATATTACATCAAATTTAAAAACGAGAATTGATATTTTAAAAACTATGGTTTATAAAAGAAAAATAAAAATGATAATGATTTTTACAGTAAAAAATAGTTTAAATAGTGTGAACTTAAAAAAGAAGATAAAGTTTAAATTTTAGTAGTTAGCTGGTTTAAAACTGTCTTTATGATTTAAACTTTCTTCATATTATTCAACAAAGCATAGTTTAAACCGTCTAATGGTTTAAACCACTCTAAATCTATACACCAAACACCATGTAATAAATAAAGCCAGTTCATAGAGGTAATTTTAAACCGGACAAAATCATCAAAATCTAAAGTTTACCTCCTTCAATTTACATGGTTTGAACCACATTATACAGTAAAAACTATTTTAATTCTTATCTTCTTTTTATAAAGAGTAATTTTTTAAATAACAGTTCTATTTTAAAACTTGATGTAACATTTTATACTTATAAATTTGGTGTGATGTTTTATATTTTTTTTGATGTGATGTTTTATTTTTATTTTAAAATCACTGTTTTAAATTTTAAGTTTAAAACCCAGAGGAAAAAAACCGTAGCAAATCGACTTGAACCAAAAAGTACACCAACGTTCCCAAACAATGACACGTCCTGCAAACTAAACCTAACGGCATGGCATGTAGCTCAGGCAAGTTGACAAGAATGGTTGCATTTAAATGACCCTGCCACCTCTCAACATTGAGGAACTGACACCTCACAAACCCAAAAATGGTAGACTTGACGAGTCACCACACGCATAGGTAATGGCATGGCATTTAGCTCAATTCGCCAAGTCGATAGGGTCGAATAGTTTAGGTTGGTTGGTTGGTGATTTTTTTTCTTTTTTTGTTTTTTTTGTTTTTTTTTTTTTTTGTTTTCGAAGATGACAGTAAATTTCCAAGTAGATAGTTTTGCGGCAGGTGAATGGGACTCGAACTACAATTACTTGGGGGAACGTTTCGCATGCCTGCAACTTATAATTCTTTGATGCTATTTTCTCCGTCACAACCAGCAAAATACACCATGTCAATCCCAAAAGGAGTCAACAACATCAGGAGTCAACGTTGCCCCATCTAATAAACCCAAAAGTTAATAAGCAGCAAAGTTGATGCTGTGTTTGATAAAGTGATCATTGAACGACAAAACTTATTAGGAATTAAAAAAACTATTCATATATTAATTTACAACCTCATATGCATTCGACCGTACGTAGTATTATTCACACATACCCTTAAAATGTACACATAGTACGGTGTCGTACACACATTGTTGATACACCACAAAACCACGATTCTCAAACTGCTTCACACGGTGCACCATGCTTACAAAACCAAAAGGAAGGCTTACATACACACACACAAACCAGAGTAGATATATTATTAACACAAACATAAAAGACGCATCTTGCAACTTAAGTTTACTCATTGTTGTTATTTCAGCCAGATATCTCAATAGACTTAACCTCAGGCTTCTTCTCCTCCTCCTTGGGCACCACCACCGTGAGCACCCCGTCCTCCATGGTCGCCCTAACCTGGTCCGTCCTGGAGTTCTCCGGCAGCCGGAACTTCCTCATGAACCTCCCGACGCTCCGCTCGACGCGGTGCCACTTGTCGTCCTTCTCCTCCTGCTCCCTGATCCTCTCGCCGCTTATCTTCAACACCCTCCCGTCCTCCACCTCCACCTTGACCTCCTCCTTCTTCAGCCCCGGCAGGTCCGCCTCTATTATGTGGGCCTCCGGCGTCTCCTTCCAGTCGATCCGGGTGTTGACGATCGCCGACGTCGTCTCCTGCCCCAGCGACGGCACGTTCGCCACGGCGGTGATGAAGGGGAAGCCCTCAAATGGGTCCCATATGTCCAGCGACAAAGGGTCGAAGACGTTGCTCCGTCGTCCACCGAACAAGCTCAGAGCCATTCTTTTTGCAATTAAAGGATTTTACCCTTCTTTTTTTTGCCGGTTGAGAAATCGCTTTGGTGATATTTCGATCGAGAGAGAACGAGGAGCGTTTGCATATATATATATATATATATATATGTATATATATATATATGGTGTTAAAGGGAGAAGATTCTGACGCTTTATGGGTATCATCATTTGGATCAAGAGAGTTCGGGAAAGCTTCCATCGTAATCCTTTGCCATGTACGTGTCCTTACATTCTGAGCCTTACTATTCCTCTATTGACCACGTGTCCCTGCCTAAGTCCAAGCGAAATCCAGATCAGCCCAATTCAAAATACCGAGTCCGGAGCTGTGTCTTTTGCTCAATGAACTCCCCGCCATTTCTTTATTATTTATTTATTTATTATTATTATTTTTAGGGGATGGGGAAGACGACCTGTTACGAGAGCCATGCGTGGTATGAAATCCGGATGTGGATGATTTGACTTTCAAGGTCGAGTTATAATAACGTGTCGATTGTTTTTAGTGATCTTTATTCTCTCTTTTTTAAGTTAAAACTAGCAGATTTGGTATTGTTTTAAATCACATTGTCAATTTTATACTAAAATTTATCATTTTGTGGTTGAATTTTATAAAGAAACACTCATATCTAACAATGTTTTAGATCTGTACATTATCTAACAAACCTTATAAAACCAAGAAACAAGTGAAGAGATAAAAATAACAAGAGATAGCAATGCAAAATAATATTAAAAAATAGGAAGAGAAAGATGGGAGGAAGAATATGAGAAAACTGATTTATGCACGAAAATATTCAAATATTAATCCAGCAACAACCGTACAAATAAAGCAGGAACAAGAGAATGGAACGCAAAGAATCCCACCAATTGTCACATATCCCCTTTGTTTGTCGTTTTCTTGAATTATAAGCAAGTTATGCATTTTCACTAAAAAAGGAACGAAAAAAAGTAAAAGCTAAAGTTCATTTTAATTTATTTTTGTTATTTTAAAAAATGCATTTCATATTAAGGACTTCATTCCATATATCCACAAAAATGTCCGAAACAATACATGACAAACTCAAATGTGTTAAAAAATTAGATATTTGAATCATTTAATTTTTTTTTTTTGTTTTACCTTACTACAAGATCAATAAATTATAATGGAACAAAAATCTGTGAAAAACAAAAGTACTTTATCTGTCCAATGGCCCGTACTTCAATTCATTGCGCGCATGTGGATTGCAAGTCTACCACATTGATTGTAATTTTTATTTTTTGGGCAAACGCTTATAATTAGGACCGAACAAAAAAGCCGAAAAACCAAAACCGATCGAAACCGCTCAAAGAACCGCACAACAAAAGACCTAAAAAATCAATTTTATAGAAACCAAACCGGTTCAGTTCAGTTAACCGAACTGTCTAATAGTGGACGGTTCAGTTTCGGTTTGAATATTTCGGTTCGGTTAAAAACCGAACCGAACCGAATACTATGACGTAAGATTTTTAATGATTTTAACATAAGTGGTATGACAAATTGTAAATTTCAATCGCCACTATAGTATTTTTTTTAGCACCATTTCAAAAAGAACCTAAATAATACACAATAAATTGTACTATTTTAGCAATTCTTTAACAAAAAAATAAAACAAAATATGGTAAACTGATAGTACGCTTCTTGTATTCTATTAGATTACTATCTGTTGAAAACTAAACCGAACCGACAATGGAAACCGACCGAATACTCTTAGTATGCGGTGCGGTTTCGGTTTTGTAATTCTAAAAATCGAAAGTTGCGGTTTGGTAAACGAACCGACCAAAACCGACGGAACCAAACCAAAGAACAACCCTATTTAGAATCAACGGTGATTCCAACCTGGCAAATCACAGAAGTAGGGGATGTGTATCCTAATTTTTTGATGGTTGCGTTTCTCCCAAAAAAAAAAAAAAAGGATCCTAATTTTTTTATCATCAAAATTTATAAGATTGTGCAAACATAATTTAATGATAAATTTATTTTGACTCCACCATAAGTTTAAATAATTTAGAGTTGCATTTTTCAAAATCACTCTTGTTGATGCCTGAGTTTGGCAAAACAGCGCATGCAGGGGTGCACAGTGGTCGGGTTCCTTGTTTTGTCTCTTGTTCTGCCTAGCTCAACCTAGTCATGTTGAATCTGCAAAAGGAAAGAAGGCCTTGAGTAAGGGAACAACGGTTTGGTCCCTACCAAAGGCACTTCGACACTCAAGTCAATGGTCTGACCAGGAAGAGCTAAGGGAGAGGCAGAGTAGGCAACAGAAGAATGCTCGTCCCTTTGTGGCAGAGTTGATCTCCTATTTATAGAGTTTATCTTGGATCCGGGTGTGGACCGATTTGACCTGTGACCCAGGTGTCTAGAGACAGGTGTTAGGATCTCCGGAGAAGGAGAATTGCCCAACGGAAGATTGAGATGGTGCCACGTTGTGGTCTTTGGACATGATCCACTATTGTGTGATCTAGTCAGGATCCGACCATCTTTCCAGTCGAGGTTGTCCATGGTTGCTTTGGCCAATTCTGACGGGTCCTGCTCGGACAGATTCTGTCTTAGTCGGACGGGATTCTAGTTGGACAAATCCTGTCCTAGTCGAAAAGATCCTGTCCTGGTCAGACGGGTCCTTGGTTGGACAAATCCTGTCTTGGTCAAATGGGCCCTGGTCGGGCCAGTTGATGGCCTTCTTAGATTAGTCTTTTCAGCCAACCTGATTGGGTGCATGGTTTAAAGAGGGTATGAACTTCAGACTATTTTCTCATTGTGAAGATTTCCCCCAACAACTCTAATGATTACAATGACACTTAAGTTTACGTCCTACACGAGAACATAGTTATTCGAGCATAGAAGTCTATACTTTTTATTTTGAAAATTTACTTTTTTACTGAATTTTTTAAAATTTTACTTAATAAGAAATGCTTGAGTCTTTAATACTTCAACACCTAACTGGTTCAAACTTCAACGTACTTGTGACACCTGTTATTTTCTTAACGGATAATAAGGTAATTAAATTAATTATTAGTGTGCAATTAAAAATTTTTTTCATTTAAAATCTATTTCATAATATTTATTTCTACTTATTTTTAGAATTTCTTAAAACTTTCTATACTCATTTAGTATATTTACCAAAAATGTCTTGAAACTTCTAATTAATTACGAAAATGCCATTTGGCATTATTTGAACTAAAAGTCTTCGGAGGAGACCCACTCACCTATTCCTCAATTATTTCCCCACCTCTCATTCAGATCAAATCACTCTCTCTTTCCCTCATGTCTCCCTGCTCCTCTCTCTTTTCTTTCTTTTCCTCTTCATTTGTCTTACACAATGAGATAAATCAGAGGAAGACCAAAGAAAAACTCGAGTTGTTTTATCACAAAATCTTCACAAACAACTACCCACCAGCTCAAAGATCAAGGAAACTTAAGGATTTTCAAGATCAAACCACTTTTGAACTAAGTTTTTAAGGTTAGATTTTCAAAACTTTAGCTTTGATTTTAAGTTGTATTTTGGTATGAAAATTTGTGAGAAATGTGTTTTTGATGTTTGTGAAAGATTATACATCATTTTTAAGCTTAGAAACATGTCACAAACTTGAATTTTGATTGAGAATGGGTAAAGAACAATCAAGAATGGGTAAAGAACAATCAAGAACTTGTATGTACATTTTTAAGAACAATCAAGAACTTGTATGTGTATTTTTTCAGATTTTATATCGTTTTTCTAGCTTTTTGTCATTATTTTAGGTGGGATTTAAACCCCCCGTCTTAGGGATAAATAAAGGAGTCTAAACTACTAGGGCAAGGGTGGTTGTTTGATAACTTATATTTCAAAAATAAGAAATAGTTCTCTATAAAAAGTTTGCAATTTCAAATAATTTTATTTTAATAAATATTAAAGTTTTTAATTATTTTATTTGTAAATATTTTATAATCGTATTATTTATTTTAAAAATTCATTTAACATATTTTGTACCAAAATAAAAATCGTATATTTTAATTGTAATTTTATAATTTACTAAAATTAAGTTAGAAAAGTGATATTCACAATTTTAGTACATTAATGATTATGGCACACTAATAAACATGAATGATATATTGACATAATTAAAAATTAGGATTTAAGTTAAAGTATAGTTATTTTACACGTTTTAGGATAACGGCGTACTTAGAGCTTACGTGATGAATTGTGTAAGTTGAAAATTATCAGTGAATATTTGTAAAGAGGTAGGGATTTTATTACTCATCTTTTGTGAGATTTTGATAAATTAAAATTTGATTGTTTTATGTCGTAAGATATGTATATGATATTTTGAATATATATGATTATATCTATAGCATGGTGATGTGAAACTTGTCCTGTATTGTACAGCGAGGAACATAATGATTTGACACATGTTGTTGTAAATTGAGAAGCATGGTTAGGAAAACTAACTTTTTAAATAACGATTGAATATAAAGAAATGGTAAGACGTGAAGAGGGCGTGCGGCGGTTACATCTTTGGACACGAATACCCTAAAAAGTAAAATATGGGGGAGGTGATGACACTCCCTTGGGTCGAAAGTCCCAGAATGCACTATACAGGAATCGACTTGGTGAGGACTCGGGGCTTGATGTCCCCTCAACGGAACACCCTTTGAATGTTTGGAGGGTGGTCAAGTGCACCCACTTAGGTTTCGATAAATTGAGTGATACTCTATTGAATATGGATACCTATGAATAATGTTGAATTGTAACAATTGTATATGTGTATATATATGAAACTTGGTGATTATTACTATGGTATCCTTGGAATATGATCATAATAAATCTCATAATTTGGATAATGATGAAAACTAACTAACCATATAGGTTTAATATGGTAAAGAATAAAACCTTAAAGTGAGTAATGGTTTTCCCTACTGAGCATATTGTCGCTCATTTCCCTATATTTTCATCTTTTTAAGACTCATAGTGTATGTGAGGTGGTGACAAAAAATATAGTTGAAGAAGCTCTGTAGCTATATTATGTTGGAATTGTTTCATTTATCAAAGAATGTCCTTCATGATATTGTAAGCATCGTTTGTTACTTTTTGTGACTATATTAAGATATGTTGAGGGTTGAAATGATGACAATGATAGCTTTATATTATTAAAATTTAAGGTACTATATTAAACTATGGTTTATTTATTTGTTTATGTTTTTATTTTATTTTAAGAGTTTTTATTTAAGTCCCGGGTGAATTACTTTGATGTTTAATTTTTATTTTTTGATTTTTATTTTGTTTATTAAAAACTGTTAACCCCAACTTAGAGGCATTACAGTACTAAAAACGGTTACATGTAAAAGAATCTCTACTACGTGAATGCCAACTGGGCCATGGTAAAATCAATGTGTTATATGAGTACTGTATATTGTCAGAAAATTCACTTTCACTTGGATAAGAATGGATGCAAAAGGATAAAAAAAAAAAAAGCAAAAAAAAGATGCACGGGTACCATCAATAAAGCAGCCAAACACCAGGCTATTTGGCTGCTTATCCCACTTTATAGGTAGGGGATTTGAATTCTACATTTTAGATAAAGTCGAGTATGGCTTTACCGTTTGATTATGTTTACAACTACTTCTCCTTTTTAAATGATATTTATTATCTACTTCATAACAATTACAAGAAGATACTCTACTTAACTTTCGAACCGACTTGTGTCTTCTTATTTATTTTCCCTTGTTTATAAAAACTAATGAGACTTAGAAAATGCACTTTTCATAACGTTAAAATCAAGCATATTGTATTAATATTTTTCATAAAACTCCTCAATTATAACAATTTAGTGATAAACAGTGTTTCAGTGTCTTAGTGTAAAAATGTGTTTAAAAATGTGTTTTTAATGTGTTTTTATGTTTAATGATATTTTTAATAATTTTTAGAGTTGTTTCGGTGTGTTAAATATATGTTTAATTTATGAATAATCAAAACCATAAAAATAATATTGTGTGATTTTATTTTGAGTCTGAATGTGTTTGATGGTGTGTTTTAAGTCTGTAAATATGTCCTACTATATTTTTAGTAATTTCTAAAAATATTTCCAAGTCATAAAAATCATATTTGTGCTAAATCGAAAAAAGACAAAAAATTTTATAAGTTTTTATTTATTCTTAATTAATTTTGTGTGTCTTAATGTAAAATAAATATTTTTAATATTTTGTAAATATTATGTTTGTAAAATTATTAATTTTAGTGTGTTTGTAAATTTTAGATTTGAAATCTGGAGGAAAAATGGAGCAAAACGGTAAAAAAAAGAGGACAAAATCGAACACCAAATGCACCATTAAATAATTAAAAATTTGAATTTTTAAAAAATACTGGGCACGTGGCGAATTTTCGTCCATCCGATGCGTCTCCATTTGAATCCCAGCCGTCCGCGTGTCAAGCGTAAGCTATTGCGTCAGCCGAGTCCCATAATAAGGTCCACGTGTTGCATTGTGATTTGCACGTGCACTGCATGCACCGACAAGCCACCAGAGTCAGTCAGGGAATCTCAAACTGCATTGGATCATGTGCGGGCACTTCCACGAGTATGCTTCCTGTTGGCCGTTCGATCTTTTGACCTAGATTGATTTGACGGTCTATATTTGTGGTCCCACTGGTCCTACTGGGCCCATTTCATTCAGCGATTCCAGCCCTTTGGATCGCGTCTTAAACACTCCAGATAGCGCTCATTTTCGTGTTGTAAGTCACCTCGAAGCAAAGAATAATAAACGAATTCTCAGACTCTAGAAAAAGGCCTAGTGCGAAGAAAAAGAATGGGAAAATTGGCCGAGTTGTTCAACACTTAGAATAGTAAAAATAATTGAGAGAATATCTAAATAGTAACTCTTTCATGCCTATAAATACCGAGGCATTCCTCGGTTCTGCATGTCCCCTCTCGCAACATGAGATCAATACTGTTGTTTAGTTTATTTTTTTAGTTTATTTTTATTTTAGTTTTTAGTCTAGTTTCTTGTAAAATATTTCTCAGTTTATGTTGTAAAAATTATGCCTAAAAATATTAGTCGTATTTTATTAATTATGTCTTTTTAATTTCCTTTTTAGTTGAGGGGAGAGGAAAAAATTCTGGCAAAAATACCTTAAATAGTTTTTATTTTTCTTAGTTTTCTAAGCAGTTGTAATGCCAAAATATTTTCTTAAAAAACTTAGGATTTTAATATTTCTTAGCTAAAACTCTGCCAAAATTACGGTTTTGATTTATCGACGATATAGACTGGCACGGATAATGCTTGGGAGGACCTTGATTACTTGTAAACAGAGAATAGCTTGGTAAATGCTTAACTTACTATCTTGGTTGCTATTTTAGTTAAGTTATGTCGAAATACTGCCTATTTAATAAGTTGTGTTTCTGCTACATTATAGACATGAAATGACACAGTAAATGCTCGGTAACTCTTGATTTATTTTTGACTTAGGATGGTATAGTGTATACTTAAACCAACTAATAAATCAGAAGAAAAACTAAAATATATTTAAGATAAATGCCAGAATGAAACCTTTAAACCTCAGCTCTGCTATTATTGTTGTTTTATTGAATTACTGTCGTCATTTTGCTTAAGTTATTTTAAATTATCTACACTTATTGTTAAAGTTCCATTTTAGTTTTGTCTGCATTTCTTGTTATTAAAGTTCTAAATTATCAAAAACAAAGTATGAAGAATATTGTAAAAATTTGTAAATATTGTAAATATATTCTGTGAATAATAAATATTAATTCTCAAATTTTTCAGCTTAAATAAAAAGAAAAAGTTAATATAATATATGTCCTGGAACTTAATAAATCATTCCCTGTGAGTTTGACCTCAGATTCACCGAGTAAATATTACTTGAGACAATCTTATACTTATACTTGGGATTATTTTAGAGTACGGAATAGACGTGGGATGAAAAACTGTTGCCCATTTACCTTCTGTTTGGCTCCGTGATTCCCACCACGGTTCTCACCACAAACTCAGTTATGAACAGTGTAAAGCTCTCATATGTTACAGTGACAATAAAAAAATTTACTACAATGTAAAGCTCTTATATGCTACAATAAAAGTGGTTTTCACCATCCTCCAACCACCCCATTAGTGTCGCCTAAGCGACTAATTCTAATAGTGAAAGAAATACTTTTTTGGGCCTAGGGAAAAAGAATTGCATGATTACCAAAACGACCTCACAGCAACAATGTGACAATTATAACATTAATGTGGCTCCTCATTTTTTGTGGTGGAAAATACAAACTCTTTATTATTAATTAATTTACCCAAAAAAAAAAACACAGAACGCATGCAAGCAATGGCGCTCGAATCATGCACATGTAACACTTGGCATCAGCGCAACATAAATAGATCGTTCATCTTTTTTGTTTTTTTGTTTTTTTCTTTGATAGAAATGTTAAATTCAACCCAATGTCCAAAAGTATTCATTTCCCCTCAAAAGCTCCAAAACTGCTTACGTATCCTCTGCCAAGTTGTACTAATTTCGCTATAAATAGGTTACCCCACTTTGTCGCAAGGGCTCTTGTCGAGATCTCCATGTCAATTTTAAAGCGGTATATTTGAAAAAAAGATTAAAAAAAAATTAAAATTAAGTAAATAATTTTTTTTTACATAAAAAAAATTTTTTTTTGAGCATTAAAGTTACCTCAGTTTTTTTTTTTTTTTTAAAAAAAACTGTATCGAAGAGAGGAATCTAACCAGGATGAAAACAAAAAAAAATTGAAATTGTTTTGATGTCTAAAAAGTTAATTTTTTTTGCCTAAAACTAAAAAAAGAAAAAAATCATTGACCAAATTAAGTTTTTTGAAAAAATAATTTAAAAAAAAGCCTCATTTTAAAGGCAGTCTTGACATTATTTATTATTCTTGTTTTTCTCCCCTAAAAAAGGAAGAATATATGTACCTCATAATATATATTTTCCTAAATCATATATAGTAGCTAGTTGTGTAATACCGCAAATATACTGATCTTCACAGTTCAAGATAATATTGGAGCAGTAATCAATTAGGCCACAACTAGTCATGATTCCTCGAGTTCTAATCTTTCCACTCTCGGCACAAGGCCATGTCAACTCCATGCTCAAGCTCGCCGAGCTTCTCGCTCTCGCCGGCCTCAACGTGACCTTCCTCAACACCGAGCGCATCCACGACCGCCTTATTCGCCATAGCGACGTGCAATCTCGTTTCTCGAGCTACCCTGGGTTCCTTTTTAGGACCATCTCCGACGGTCTTCCCGAGGACCACCCGCGCTCAGGTGACCGGACCTTGGAGATGGTTTACTTGATGAACGAAAGGACGAAACCGTTTTTCAAAGAGATGTTGGTTTCGGGTGAAGTGGGATCGGAGAGTAGCCCCAGGGTGACTTGCATCATAGCTGATGGAATCTTAGGGGGGTTCACAACTGATGTCTCCGAGGAACTTGGTATTCCGATAATTCATTTTCGGACCATCAGCTCTTGCTCCTTCTGGTCGTACTTTTTCGTCACCAAGCTCTTTGAAAATGGCGAGCTTCCTATTAAAGGTATAAAATTCATAGAATTTTTAACATCGATGTTCTATTTGACAGGTTTATCAATCTCGTATATACGTCATGAATTAGACAGTTTGCCACATTATTATTTTCATTACTGGGTCTTGATAATTAAAGTAAAAGAAAACCCTTAGGGAGCTATAAGGGAAAAAAAGTTGATGTCCTTGTAAAATCCTCAAAAGAACTCTTGGATTGCTCTAGTGGTTGTTTAGCCAGGAAAAAAGGAAGGGAAAAAAAAAATCTTGATGTCGTCCTCAATTTCGGTAATCAGTGTGGTCCTCTTGTAATTAATTAAAAGTTGTCATTATTATACTAATTGGTGAAAAAATTGTCCAATTAAATGGTGTTTTCACTACAAGAAAAACTAAATTTAACGACATATTATTTACGACATGTAGTTTTTGAATGTCGTTGAAAAGAACATACAACAACATCTCTAACAAAGATATCATTAACGACATTTGAAACAATAATTAACGACAGGAGATGTCGTCAAAGACTTGAAGATTCCACAACATCCCTTATAGACGATATCTTGACCAATGTTGTCTCTAAGAAGTGTCGTAGAATCTCCAAGGCTTTAACAACATCTCTTACTTGTCGTTAAATGATTTAACGACACTAAACTATTGTCGTTAAAAGAAGACCTTTAATACGACATATATAGATGTCGTATTAAAGGTCTTCTTTTAACGACAATAGTTTAG
>CAMOHE010056053.1:0-18053 GCA_946598075.1 Artocarpus hirsutus
ATAAAGGATTTTCATTATCTGTTTTCTGAAACAGTGGATTGAGATGGATTTTATAATAAACCTCATAATGAATATAAATGATTATATCTGGTAAAGAAAAGATTTTTTGAATCAGAGAGATATATATATGTATATATATATATATTTTAGGGCATGATGCCATATCAGATATCGGGTTGTGTAGTGAACAACCTTGGGGGCAGGTCCTGAAACTCAGCTGGGCCACTACGGTGGTGAATTACATATGGTTTGCCCAGAGAAGGAAAACGGTATTCTTTCTGGTTGACTTGTTTGAATTATTTTGTGAAAGTTATATTTTATTAAATTTCACATTTAATTATTTATTTGTTTAATTGTTCTAGCTCATTTTCTGTATAAGTATCTGGTTTACGAAATTTCTTTTAAAATTGAATAATTTTCAAATATAGTCCTACTGAGCCTTTCGCTCACATTTTATATGTTTTAAAATCTTAACCTAGGTGGATATCAGCATAGGATTGGAGAAGAGTCTGCCGACCGGACTTACGATCAATAGAAGTATTTGGTAGGTTAAATTACAATTCAAGGCATGTAAGGTTTTGACTTCTCTTTTATTTTGGACTGTGGTTGTATCATGATATTGTCAGTATATGTGTGTGCACAAGATGTGGCCAGTGGGACCCATATGCGTTCCACCCCATATTTAATTATTTTTAATGTTATTTTTTTGCTTAATTATTATAACGATTTATTTTATTTCCTTATTTTCTTCTATTTAAACGGTTTTAAAAATTATCACTTTTAATTATAAATTTGAATTTTAAACTCTGTTTTTAACCAAATCTTTACTTAATTAATTTAATTAAACCACCACGTCACCTCTCGTACTCCAGGGCGTGACAGCAATACTAGACCTTGTTAGCGAAACTGCTGCACAAACCGGATGAGCACCCCAAACAGCAAAAAACAAGAGCATTCCAAAGATCCCAATCGGGAACATATGCATCTCCCCCACGCCTGTATTGAGCCCTCCATCGTCAGCGCTTCTTGGTCGGGGAAGAGATCACCGGACAGCTTACAGATGGCAAGGACGGAGTTGAGAATCGACAGCGAGATCTACGGAATTGCCGCCTGTACGAACCCGATCTTCCAGTCCTCCCACATGATCATTAGGAGGCAGATTCTCGACAGTGGTAGTGGTCATGGATCGTTGTAGCAGTCATGGGCGAGACGAAGCCTGCCGATATCACGCGTGCCAAGTTCTGATGATCCCTCTCTTCACCGCTTCGTCAACCTTCTCAGCGTCAGTGGTTGAGTCGAGGATGGGCCTTACAGACATCACCGCCATAATCGATGTACAAGTTCTCCGATTCTTTTTTTATTTTTATTTTTGGTTTTTTGCTTTGTTTCTGTTTTTTGTTTTTGTTTTTGTTTTTGTTTTGTTTTTTTCATGAAAAGAAAATAACTGTTTATGGGAGAGTTTTTTTTTTTGTTAGTCTTTTGTAACTTGTTACCATTAGATTTTAATCCGATGATGTTTAATCATTCTCTACCGGTAGAGAAAAATGGTACATTCTAAGATAGCTCTTTCTATTTATTTTATTTTTTTTAAAACACTTATAGGAATTTAAGAAATATGCCCTTTCATTTTTTTTAGCATTGTGCTCACTCAATTCTTCTCTATTAAAATTGTGTCCCTATTAATTTGACTTTAAAGATTGCATAATAAATAGCTTTATTCTTTATGCTCCTCACTACCTAGCATTCCTTTAACTCTTTCTCCCAAAAGCTCACTATGCACTAAAAGGGTCTCCAATAATTGGAATTAATTTGGCCTTTTTTATTTATTTATTTATTGTTATAGTAGCATTCACATAAAAAAACTTCAACCATACACTATTAATAGGATGTTTAGGATTATGGTTCCAACCATTTAATTTTAAATGCAAAATAATGTGAAGCTTTTAAATGTTATAATATAAAATAAATATTTACGATGGCATAAAGCTTTTATATGTTATAGTGTATGATTTTTTACTCTTTTGCAAGACACCACATAAATCTACATCGAGAGTAGGAGGGTTGAACCGAGTTAATAAGGATGGCTTTTGCTTTTAGATCGTCAAAGTTCAAACCTCCAAATTTCCTTATATGGACTGAGACGTCCAAGTTTTAATTCCTTTACTAGTCATGTTGAATGATTCAAATATTAATTTCCTTGTCAGAAAACTATACTAGTTATTTCCTTGGGGAAAAAAAACTATCCTATTTATAGTCTTTTATTCTTCCTTGGCGCATATTTTTCCCGTGCTACATTTGGATTAAAATAATATGGGGCAATAGGGTCATGCTTAAAAATATTTAATTAATTTTCAGGTTTTGGGAACTAGTCAATAGAAATTCAAAACTATACACTGTAAAAAATAATAAAAATAATAAGACCAACTGAAACAAATTTACTCATTTAGACGTTATTGAGACTAGACTTCTTACAAATAAACATCCCTAATGCGGTCCAAACATTTACAATAATTTACAAAGCGTTAGCCAAAAATGTGTGTTTATTTATTTATTTATTTTAAAACGAACTTACTAGCACTGCCCTCAATTTTGCTTCATATTTTCCAAAAAAAAAGAGAATTCTTACAGTGAAGAATACTATTTTACATCACCAATCCAGCATGGATATTTAACTATAGATTAACTTTTTAATGTTTGATCTGCAACTGAGAGTACTTTTGTATCACACGCTGCAAACTTGCAATGTGGTCAATCATATATCAGACTATTAAAATATTAATCTAATGGCTAAAATAATCTTCTCCACCAATTGGCTTCTCTGCAGTAAGAATTCCCCTTAAATAAATGACAACATTCTCACTTTCTTGAACTTCCTAGAAATGAGAACGAAGCCTCAACTCAGCTTCGTAGAGTGTTAATTGCAAAGCCTCTTCTATCTCAGCAACGCCCCCCTTTCCACAACAGAAAGAGACCCTTATTAGTATTATAATCAAAGAGTTTGTTAGAATATTTAAAAGAACAGTACTAATAGAGATTTGGATATATTATTTAATTTGGATTAATATATACATAGGTAAAACTTCTTCTAGAGTATGTGGACAGGTAAAACTTCTTCTAGAGTATGTGGACTTGTTCTCTTAATCGCTATTTCTTAGCAAGTCATGTTCATGACCTTTATGTTAAAATGTTGCAATCATTCCTTTTATTCGACTAAATTAGGTTATCTTTCAAGATTTTAGAAAATTGAGATTTACCCTTCTACCATGTTGCAGGTGACCAAAAGTGGGGTCTCAACAGAACCAAAAAAAAAAAAAAAAAAAAATGAAGCCAAAAATAATGAGAGAGAGAGAGAGGGAAGGGGGGGGGGGATGTGAGAGAGAGAGAGAATGAACTGGCCAAGTGGTGGTCCTGTGATGTATATACACATGTTGGAGACATATTCATGCAAGTTCTATAGCTGATAGTTATATTAGCAGCCAAAATTTTCATGTTGGTATTATATATAATTTCTCTTCAGCTTTTCTAATTTCCAAAAGTATTTTGTAAGAATGACAAAATAAGTTCATGAGTGGCCATTTAAGTGTCTTACAAATACTTGCTCTAAACATCAAGAATAATTCAATTAATCATGCACTACTTAATCTATTTAAAAACAACAAGAACCATTAACCATATTCCATGGCTGAGAAAAAAAATACAAATTACCTTGGTTTCGATCTCAACTTCAGCTGAAAACTCCTCTTCTGCGAAAACCGAGCGGATATTTCTGGCTCTTAATCCCAACTTCTTCAAGCAATTAAGAACCTCAACCATAGAATCAATCCCAGATGTAGGATTAGCTACTTTCAATTTAATCTTAGTCCCTGATGATCTTATCTTCATCGTCTCCTTCACATGATTTTCCGCCAAAATCGCTTCCAGCTCCATCTCTCTCCTCCTCAACCTCTCCTTATCGATCTGCATTTGCTGAATCTGAATCATCGCAGTCTGAACAATCGAGTTCTTTTCATTCTGCGACAACAATTAATACAGATCACGGCAATAATCATATCACAATAAAACTGTACTCCATTACTACTTCTTTCTTACCATTAGTCCATGTGTCAGATATTAAACTGATAAGAAAAACCCGTAATTAAAAAAAAAAAAAAGAGAGTACCTTTGTGTCGATTGGCAACATAGAATGCAGCGCTAAGTAGCCATGTTTCTGCTTCTCCCTCCTCGTTCTCTCGTTCATCATGTGCCGAAAACACCTTTCTCTCTCATGCTCTTCTTCTTTATCCTTTTGAACAGTAATATTCTTTGCAACATGAGCACTACTACCTCCGCTTCTTCTCAAGAACTCTATTATTCTCTTGTTCATGTTGTACGAATTTCCAAGACCAGTGGGATTTTCTTGGCCGATTTCGTTTCTGGGCATGTCCCTATGCGGCACAAAGTCACTCTTTTTCGCCTCAGGAAGCGACTCAGAATACCAGAAAAGATCGCCGGAAAATTCTTGCAAGAAAAAGGACTCATCCATCTTCTTCTTCTTCTTCTTCTTCTTGTTCTGAGTTGCTGAGGAATTTCAAATTTCGGTTGTGACGGTTAGTGTACAACGGCTCTCTTAAATACGCAAATTTTGAGCGCGTGGGAAAAACATTTGACCACGTGGGGAAAACATTAACCACGTGGTCAAATGTTTTTTTAATTATCTTTTTTTTTGGAATTCTTTTTCTGGTTCAGAATAGAGATGTTATGTATTTGTGTCAAAGGCTTTTGGTTTGGGAATTACTCGGAGCCCTCAGTCCTTATGACCGCATAGAAAAAGTCCATCGTAAGACGACTCAAAGACAGCCATCGGATTTTCCATCCTCGTGTGATCAAAAGACAGCTGTTGGTTTTTAATTTTTTTTTTTTCCTTCTTTGTCTGAGCTTGTTTGTTTTTGTTTTTGTTTTTTTGTTTTGTTATTTTGAGTTCTGTATTGGTATGACGACAAGTCAATGTTGTGTTCCCTTAAAAAAAAGTCTTGTGTTGCGGCTCTAGTGTATGTTTGATGAGATAGTACACTGACAACGTGTTTGACATGTAACTTTTATATATTATATTGTCAAAAAAATTATAATATAAATTTTTTGTATGCTCGACGGTTTTAGTCAAAATTAATTCAAACTAACACTCAATTAGTAGTACAATCCAACAATGTAATATTTATGGGGTGTTTGGAAGGTGGTGAGAACTACTTTTACTGTAGCATATGAGAGCTTTATACTGTAGCAATTTTTTTTATTGTTAATGTAACTTGTGAGAACTTTATACTGTTTATAACTGATTTTGTGGTGGAAACTACAGTTTCTACCACTTTGCCAAACACCCAGTTAAGCGTTAAAACAAAAATTTAAACAATGTGTTTCCTTTAACTCACTATCCAGTTTCGTGTCACTCCCTTAGAATGAGAAAATAACAACAAAAAACTTCGCAGTGCTTAAGATCCCTCACCAAAAGAAATTTCTCTGAAGTTTTCAAATAATAAATTAAGGAGTTGGTGATAAATCACTTCATCCTGGAGTGGTTAAATATTAAGACATCTAGAAAAGAATCCTTCACACGATACGCACAAAGATGTATGTCGTTTTTAAACATTACTTACTCAAATCGAATAGAACTTAAAAGTGATGGAAATTTAAGAGAATATCGTGGAACTAATAAAGTATACTTTAAAAAAGAGTATATTTCTTAATTTTCCCTTGAATATTTAAAAGAAAATCAAATTAAATAAACTTAAGAACGGTAGAAATTTATTTCCTAAAAAAAGAGGTAGAAATTTATGAGAACATCATAGAATTAACAATGTATATGTTAAAAGGATTTTATTTCTTGATCATCTCTTAAATTTTTAAAGAGAAAAAGAAGAAAAAATTACATGCAATGTCCTTCTTTTCACCATCGTTTTATTTATATTTATGCCACGAAAGTAGACAGGTAAAAAAATTTTATGGCATAGAAGCCACAAAAGCACAACTTCTTTTCTTTTCTCTTTTGCCCCTCACTCGAACTTAGAGTTTTTGACTTCCCCTCTCTCTTTATTATCTCTTCACTCCAGCGAATCTCCAACTCGTCCTCCTTCTCTAGAAAACTATCAACAAGCTCGGAGAGGCACAACGAGTTGTCGGCGGGGAAGTGTTTGCTTCCGCTGCAAGTGTGGCGGAGTTTCAAACTCTCTCTCGCGACGAGTCAATCCCTAACTTAGGCGTCAAGTAAATCGGTGACCTTCCAGACACTGTTCTATCGTCGCCAGTGGGTCGCGTAGAGATCCAACCTTCTAGACGCCGTTTGATCGTCACAGGTGGGTCACGCTCGGAGGCGTCGTTCCATCACAAGTTTCTCTCGTCGTCGAATCTTTTTTCTCTTCGCCATCTAATTGATCAAAGTTGGTCCAGATCTGAAAACAAAGAAGAGCGATGGAGAAGATTTGCAGCGTAGATGCAACGGTGGCGAAGAATTGGGACGGATTTTATTCTCAACGGCAACGGAGCTAGTGCGAGATAGTTTGTCGGAGTCCTCAACCTTAGTTTTGCTGGTGTTGTTGTAATCAATTTTTTTTTCTTTGTTTTTTTTTTGACCCCAGCGACGACGTTGGTGTTGGAGTTGAGCCGGTGACGGCGAGGAGAGAGAGAAAGAGAAAGGAGAGAGAAAAATACAGGAAAAATGTCCCACTCGGACCCACGAGTATTTTGGAGGGACTAAAAAACTCCCGATAGAACGTGTCGGGCAGTAAGACGAAACTGTCGCGGAGAAAGGACACACGAGATGTCTCTCAGAGGCATTCATCAAATTTGTGGTACAAGAGACTTTAACGTGTTGTGGCATAAATATTGAGTCAAAAAAATATATTTATGTGAATTGCCAAAGAAAATGCCATGACGTTGGAGGCCCGCGCCACTGTGACGCTCGTTATGCTCCTAGCTAAGGCTGACATTAAATGTGTTTACGTCGTGTTCATATTGACACGTTTATAATATAACACATTTAGGTTAAATATAAACATAAACATTACACAATTAATAAAATTGTCAAAAATACAAATACAAATACGAACACGACACGCGTAACACGATATGACACGATTAACGCGATTACTAAATGGGCCATAATGAGTTGATACAATAATAACACGCGTATGGTGCGTTTATGACCTAGCTAACTAAAAATTGAAAAAAAATTAAAAAAATAAAAAAAAGCCACCAAAGAAAATTAACAAAAACACAATATCTAATTAATACTAACCTACTACAAATATTTCAAATATTTTTATTTTTAAGTTTAAATGTGTTATAAATGGGTGGGTCATGTCGTACCGTATCAATATGTTTACGGCCCGTTTAATTAAACTTGTTAAGGCGTGTTAGACGTATTAGCACGAATCTAGCCCGTTTATTTTCGTATTATTTATGCCAACCTATTTATAGCCCAATTAATAAACATGCGGCCCAAACCTGTTTATCTCTTGTCATTTTTATATCGTATCATCTTGTCGTATTTGAAATTACCGACCTACTTCTAGCATCATTATCAGCACAAGTTCCACTAGAGGTCGATGTCTAAGCCACATATAGGCAAACTACACGTTTTTCTTTTTCTTCCGAACGCGGGACTTAATTATGGTCAACATTTTAAATGGTTGCATTTGTGTATTGCGCACTTACAACGTATTGCCAACATGTGACGTATATTTAGCTGGCTGCAAGTTTGGCCTACGGAAATCACCGGTGTTCTCCACCAGAAAAATTAGTTAGGAAAAGGAACAAATTTTAACATTATCAGATTAAATTAAATGAAAAAGGTATAGAATTTTAAGAGAAGCATAATATAACTATAAAGAGGGCAGAATTTAACTTATATAAAAGTTTATATACTACATTAAAGAAAAAAAGTTTAAAGACGATCGCCCACTTTCATCTATATGTGGCTCCTCCTACCGATAGTGATGGCATGGCATGACCGTAAATGAATGATTCATTGTGAATTTTTCCCTATCATACAAAGATCGTAATGAGGGTGCAATTATGCCTTTCAGTAACCTATTAATTAGGTTTAGAATGTTTTAATTTGGATTCTTTGGGTGTTAGTAGGCAAAAGCATAGACCAAGTTCCTTTATCATTCCACCTGTGTCTTAGTTTAAGTCTATGGTAAACTCAGACTCAATCTCAGACATTAAGGTTTAGAGTTCAATACCTCTTACTGTTTTAAGTTTTTTTTTTTTTAAACCTGAATAACATTTGGGACAAATTCTAATACCAATTTTACACCAGCCATTAATTGTTATTATTTTATTAATTGGTGCAACCTTTTATTATCAATTAACGTGATAATCTTTTTAAACACCTATCAATAAAAAAAAATAACAAATCAAGAGTTGTTTTTTTTTTTGGGATTAGAATTCATGCTTGTAGCATTGTTCAAGAAACATATACATTACCGTTAATCTCATTGTTAGTTTCTGAACTACATATCAAATCTCTTTTTCATCCCTTATAACCTTAAAACAACCAAATACGTGCTCCAAAACAAGGACAAAGCCAGAAAGAAGACCTTGGCCGTTAATAGTGTGGTAAATACTGAAAATCTACCACTCTTTTTTTAACTATTAATTTCTTTGTTTTGTTATTCTATTAATATATAGTTTTTTTTTCCTTTTTTCTTTAAAAACATAAACTTAAAGTAATATTGTAATTATCAATTCTGTTCATTTGGGTTTTTATATATCAAATACTGGATACTACCAAAAACATTACAATAATAGCGTATAATTAAAGGTCCAAAAAATTAACCAAGTGAAAGTCTAACGAGAACAACAATACAAACAAGATTGTAACTAATATTTCTTTTTCAAAACCAAATTTCATAATACCATGACTATACTTTTTACTTGTTACTACAGCAACCGAGATTTTTTTTTATTTTTTTTATAGTATTACAACAGTCAAACTTAATTTCTTATGAGAATGCCAGATTTAATTTGGAGGCAAAATAAAACTTTTCTACCAACAAAACAATTGGTTGAACTAGAGCCAATAATTTCCGACACTCACGATGACATGATACAAAAACGATACGAGATAAACGGGTTTAGACCGCACGTTTATTAATTGTGCCATAAATAGGTTGACACAATTAACACTAAAATAAATGGGCTGGATTCGTGTTAACATGTTAAACACGCCTTAATACGTTTAATTAAACGGGCCGTAAATGTGTTAACACGACACGACACGACCCTCCCATTTATAATACATTTAAACTTAAAAATAAAAATATTTAAAATATTTATAGTATGTTAGTATTAATTAGATATTGTGTTTTTGTTAATTTTTTTTATTGGCTTTTTTAAAAAAGATTTTTAATTTTTTAATTTTTTTTTAAATTTTTAGTTAATTGGGTCATAAACGTGTCATATGCGTGTTATTATCGTGTCAACCCGTCACAACACATTTAATAATCGTGTTAATGATGTCGTACGATGTTACGCGTGTCATAGGCGTGTCGTGTTCGTGTTTGCATTTCTAGTATGTTTATTAATCGTGCCGTGTTCGTGTTTGGGCTAAACATATCGTGTTGTAAACATGCCGATACAAACACAGCACGAGCACAGCAATGCATGAAAATAACATTTAGCCACGGGGTCCAACAAACTCTCATCTATCCCATAAACTTACAAAACTAAACCATACTGTACCACACACGACACTCACGTGACTCATGCCGTCTATTTTTTTTAACAATCTGATAGACTATAGGCCAAACTTAGGATAAATCGACAGACCAGGAGCAAGTTATGTACCTTTTAAAAGTTACAGACCAAAGAGAAATTTGGTTATAATTCAAAAAAAAATATATACATACATAGATACATACAGAAATACAGCTCTTGTTTTGAAGCTCAATTTCGAGGAAACATACATATTGCTCTTCTTTTGGAGTTCAATTTGGAGGAAATTGAAAAACATTTTGACAGCAAGTTAGGAATTAAGTTGTCCACTGGTTTACCCTTGAGGTAGTGATTTTTATCCCATGCAGAGCATTACTCTAATTCTACTCGGAGACTTGGTCGACCTGTATTATGAACACACCACTACCACTACCACTTGAGTGTGTTGATGCAGCTAAGCTTTTTAGGAGTCTCGGTTGGTTATGTTAGACATTTGGAGATTAGAAAAAAAGTGACGCGATTGTATTTTTTTGGATGTTTGGGGTTGTGGCTAGTTCCAATCACATAGTTTAACCGTAAACAGTGTTAAGCTCTCATTTGCTGCGGTGTGCAGTTAAAATCATAGAGTTTCTACTCTTCTCTCAGACACCAATGACATTTTCTCTAGGGTGGGTATTGAAAAAGTAACCCACTATAAATTTTTGTCTTTCAATCTTCAAATCTGTAGAGAAAAAAAAAAACGATTTTTGACCAAATTTAACCGTTTGAAAACATATGCTACGACCAAAGAATCCCACCGGAGAAATACTTCCTTTTTTTTTTAATAAAAAAAACTTTGTTGCAGTAATAGGATTTCCTAAATACCTTTTCTAAGGTGAATATAAATTTGGATTCTAATCCACCTATGACTTGTCAGCTATGAACACAAATGCTGTGACTTTGATGTGTTAATTTCTTCTGTTATATGAATACAAGAGTACAAGAAAGAAAAAAGTTAGAATATGTTACTTCTAAATTGCAATGGTATATCAAATATACAAGGGCAAGCTTTAGGATTTGTACAGCGAGACAAGAGAACAAAATCTCCTTTTCATAATTGATGATCTCCAAATGCTGCCCGGTCAATGGTTCAAAATTCTTCATAAGCGTAGTTATTAGAGTAACGGAAATCTACTTGATCATTTTTGTCATCTCCACCAGGAGAGCCATCTACTTCTGGTGAATGCTGTTGAAGAACTTCTGATTCTGTTTGAGGCTCCTCGTCTTGGTCTCGGTAGAGATTGCGAATTAGGTCGTTGCTCTCGTCTTCACCATCATTTTCACTTCCATAAGTCTCGAGATAAGCCTCGTCTCCTTCTTCCTAAAAAAGCAAACAAATGAATAAATGAGATGACCTCTTAAATCAGCATGCCCAACGGGTGGAAGAGAAGATCTGGAAGATGAAATAAACACAGACCTCTGATTCCTCGTCCTCCTCGTCTGAGGTCAGATAGTCATAATCCAACTTATCATACAATGCTTCGTCTCCTTGGTCCTTGACTGCTGCCATTTGCTCCTGTCAAACACGAAATGCACCCGAATCAAATACTCCACCAATTGAAAGAAAGCTCAACTTGTAACGGCACCAAAAGAGATATGAAAAAGTCCATACAAGTTCAGATCTGAGTTTGTCCACTTTACTTTGCACAGCTGAAATGTGTTTCAGGAGAGCCTGTTTGACAATAAGGAATATCAGTTAACGAACAACCACGAAACAACTTTAAACATTAGGCAGGAGTAATAAGAGCCCGAGATTCAATAGTCATTAAACAGGTTTAAAGAGCTATAGTTTTGGAGAAAATTTGCTAAAGGCATATTGAACACGCTATAGTGCTCCAGTATTCAAAACAGCATGAGCTTCAGAGTTACAACACGAAGATTCATAGAGATACCTCCTGCCTCTGAAGCTCAATTGAGCGCGCCAAGGCCTTCCTCTTGGTTAAAAGATTCTTTGGTCTCAACGTGGAAGGCCTCTGATAGTCCTTTCCCCGGAATACAATTATAGCAAATTTCTTTTTGGAAATTTTGTCTACTGAAACCAGGACACCTCCACTCTCAGCTTCGAGCACTAAAGCGACTTTCCTGACCTGGTCAAAAGTTCTAGCATTAACAACTATCTTAACCAATTCCCGGTACTTCCAATGCAAATGCATGTTCTCCACGGTACCATCAAATACGCCACGTCTACCTGTGTTAAAAAATCAATTTCCCATGAATGAATGGCTCATAGTCAATAAGAGAGAAAAAATGTAATAAATTTTGCACGAAGCATTATTTTACCAAGAAGTAAGAATGCTTTCATCCTCAACCCAAGCTTACGGAACATAAACCTCTCCTCATCAGTTATGCTTTCTGGATCCGCTTGTCGATTTGACGGTTGCAAAAATTCCTCTACCTTAGCCAAGGCTCGCTCAGCTTTCATTAGCTTTCGTTCACTCTGATGGATAAATTCAGACAGTTAACAAATGAATGTTCTGGTGTTGCAGCCATATGACAATATGAGATATCATGGCATTATATTTTTGGACTTTTTATATTAAATTTTAAAAAATGAATTCTGAATTTTGAGTGTGATTTGATGGTACCAGAAATCTCTTATCGTAGTTTTAAATTTAGTTTTAGAAACTCTATTAGAACATGAGTGTTTTGTCATATTAGATCAAGGAACTTACAAAAGCAAGCTTCTTCTCAAGCTTTCTAAACAAATTAGCATGCCTCATAATCTCCGCTTGTCGCATCACTTCTTTCTTGTGACGATTATCCAACCTCTTCCCCCATTTAGCATCCGCATCCAATGTTTCTCCAAGTGTACCGGCAGTTCCAGGTTGTTCCGCTGTCTCCGTAAGTGGTACAATTATGGCTGATGCTCTCAAACGAGCTTGCTCCTCCTCATCTTGCAGGAACTTTGCCGATCTCTCCCTTTCTACTAATGCCTCAGTGACTTCAGAAGACAGAAAATTTTTTCCCCTGTAGAAGACTAAGAAGTCCTTATTTCGAGAGAGAAGTACACCCCCTGTCAATTTCTACAGCCAACAACCAAGGTTTCGTAATAATTTATTAAAATCTCTCCAAGAAAACTTGGGACTAAGATAATTTTATCAGATACATTGATCTTTACCATCCAAAATCAATTTAATTACATTCGACCAACACAAGATTAAGCAACTGATTGAATAACAATGAACTGCTGAGCAACACAGTGATATTCTAGACTCTCCATTTCTTAGATTGACTTTTAGCAACACAAACATTCCCACAAACAACTACTTCTAACAAAGATGGATTTGAACTTTTTTTTTCTTTTTTCTTTAAGAAAAGAGAGAGTGAGAGAGAGAGAGATTTCCAAACTCACATTGTGAGCCCAAGTTTGAAACCGGAGCCTTCAGCCAAATCCTATAATCTTTGGAAGGCACGAAACTACAATTTTTGTCATGCAGGTGCCCATGAGGAGGTTCAAACCCCAGAGAAAAAAATAGTCGATAATCACTTTTTAAGAGAGAGAAAAAAAACCCATTTACCTTCTTTTTCTGTTAGATAAGAAAGCTAATATCATTCTTGGTTAAGAAACTACATGCATCGTTTTGGGCTTAGTGATTAAAATGAAAGAAACAAATTAAGCACGCGGTTTTAGCAGCACCTTGACAAACAAATTACTGCCATAGACTTTGATTACGTTATATTACCTTGATTTCTTCAGCCATTCTCTCACTAGTAGTAAGCTGCACACCACGTTTGAGTGCAATCTTTGCAATCGAGCTTTTTTCCCATAACTTGATCATGGCCACAGCTAGACCTTGGAGCTGCCTGCTTCTACCTGCAGAGAGATGGTAATCCATGATAAAACTTAAGCATATTTGTAGGTACACTAAGTTACAAAAGAACTGTGCATACCTAAGGCAAAATGCGGTGGAAGAACCCTTGCAAGCCTCCGTAAAGATGTTGCCTCCTTCACACTAAGAGAAGATCGCACCCCAAAAGGAAGTATTCTAAAGGGTGGTTGGTAACCGGGAACTACGCTCGGAAGCATATCTGCATCTACTGGTGGTAGATCGGATCCTGGCCAATCTTCATACCTAGGACCCAGGCCATCCAACATTTCATCTACTATGACTTCATACTTCACTTCAGGTGACTGTTCCATGAATTTCTTCTCCTCTGAAGTAGATTCCGACTTCTGTAGCGCCGTATCTGTATTTCTATTTGGAGCAAATTTGGCTAGGTCTGTAGTGGATTTATCACCAATAGTTTGTATAGACGATATTTCTGTTTTGTTGTATAACCCTTTTTTTAGTTGCAATGAAGGAACCTGATAGCTCACACCTCTGTACAAAGAAAGAGATGTGCCAGACCTCCATACAACCAAACCACCAGTTTTTCGCTGAACATAGTAGTAAAGCCATAAAACCAAAAAATTAGAGGGGGAAAAAGAAAACAAGATCCATACTTCTAAAAAATCCCTAAATATATTACTCATGTTTTTGTTATTACTACTGCAACTATTATTGTTGCCAAGGAAAGATATCAAATTTTGTAGACGGCAAAATTGTTCATTACTAAAAGAAAGGGATAAATGCATTCACACAAAAAGTTGTAACTAGATTCATGAGAAGCAAACCTCTAATATCTCGTGCATTCTCTTCATATTAAGCGCAGGCAGACCTTCAATTTTCAATCTTATAATCTCCGATATCTTCCACCGCTCATGAATCATGTCCACAACTGCTTTTGTAACACCTGCGCCCCCAATCCTTGTCTTGTGCTTCTTCTGAAATGTCAAATTCCTCAGCCTCCTCAACTCTGACTCTGGAAGAGACAATTCCGCCAACGAAGTCCTATTTCTTCTCCTCATTGAACCACCCACTTTCTCTACTTTCTCCTTTGGCTTCTCCCATGGAAACCTCACCTCACCGCCACTACTTCCAAACACATTTTCCACCCCCAACGGAGATTCCGGCGAAAATCCACCTCTAGGATTGGGCAACATTCCTTCCTCAACATAAAATATATCCTCCACCGATCCCCTTTCAATCACTCTTTCTCCCTTATCCTCATTCCTCTCACTACCAACACCATCCATGTATCCAAATTTCTTCAACTTCTCCACAATCTTCTCCATTGTACTACCACCACTACCATTATCACTACCATTCCTATTAGCATTACTTGAACTAGACTGATTTCCACCCTCACTATTTCGATAATCCAACACGGCCTTAGGCGGTTTTGGCCTAATCTGTTGATGGGTTTCATTCCACTTATCTATCCAACTACTACTAGATAAATTATCATCAAATTTATTATACCAAGTATTGTTCTGGGTCGTCCTCAAAAATTTGTTATATTTCCGTCCCGGGTTCTGTTCAGGGCTTGAGGAGCTAGAGTTTAGAGTACTGTACTTGGTCGAATAGAAATGGTGTTTTCTAAAGGTAATGGACGAACCGTACCTGAAGAACTGGATGCGAGTGCCGTGGAACGAGTCGAAGAAGCTCGTTGGGTAGAATTGGCGACTGGGTAAAAGAGCCATCAGAGAATATATAAATAACAACGATTTTTGTGAAAATTGAAAAGCTGAGATAAAATGGTGAAATTGAGCAGACCCAGATGGCGGAAATGGTGAAAGTTTGGATTTTTGTTTCTGGGGTTTTTAGCGTTTTGACGGCTACGATGATATTTAGGAAATGAAAAATCTCTCCATTTTTTCTTCTTTGCTTTTGTGGCTCTGTTGTTATCCATGGCGGGGGAAGTAATATCTGTGGGCCTGTTTGGATGTGTGGAATGTTGTATTCCAGGCCTTCAGTTAAGTGTATCACTTTTTGGGGTTTAGGGGATCTCAATCCCGGCTATCCCAAATTTACATGTGTTTTTCTCTTATCTAATAGAGGCTCACGTCAACGCACCTATATATTTCGTGTATTGAATTTTTTGAATATAAGAATATATAACTTTTCAAGCTTGTTTTAAAGCGTGGTTGGAAAAAAAAAATTATTTTCTCTCCTAATATTTAAATTATTATTATGTTTTAGATAAATTTTTAATTCGAATAATGTTTTCAAATGACCACTTCAAAAATTTTATTTTAATTAAAAAAATTACTTCAATAGAGGCAAATTAAAGACAAGGTATCTAGTAGAAAATAGTCTAAGAGGGAATATAGCTGAGAAAACGTATTGTAAGAAAAAAAATTGAATAAGAAATTTATAAAGTTACTATTGATATATTAAGGAGTAGATAGGAAAAAATATTTTTAAGTAAAGTTTGAAAAAGAAAATTAATAACGATAAGTGGGAGAAAATATATTTTAATAGATCTATTTAAAAATAAAATGAGATTTAAACAAAAAGAAACTAAGAAAAAAAGAAGCGGAGAAATTAAGAAAATGAATTGCATCAATAAAAAAGTCAAAACATAAAAAAAGAAAAAAAAATCAATCAAAACGGTGAGTTTAGGTTAAAAGTGTTAAATAGTGTTCTTATTGACACATCTATATGTTCAAGGAATAAATTATAGACATAAATAAATCTACGAGAAATTATAAAAATCGTCAAATTGTTTAAACTATTAGTAGTAAATGTAGGTATAATTTAAAGTATTAGTAAATATGATTTATTAACCAACTGTTTAAATTAAATAATTATATTGATCAAAATGCTTTTAATTTGATATTGGGTTCTCTCTCTTCTTTCCTTCTCCCTCATTTTCTCTCCTCTCCCTCCATTTCTCTAGCTCCTCCCTTTTTTTTCTTCCTCTCTCTCCTCTCTGAGCGATGACGGCCTTGGTCAGACCCCCCATGATGTAGGTCGTGATCTTAGTGCTCTCCACTCCATGATGGCTCTTGGTTTCTGAGTTCATCGGTCGCCATCAAAGATGAATCAGCTCCCGAGATCGGGAGTGCGAGGCCAGGAGTCCATCCGTCGCTGACGACGACGACGAACTCCCTAACTCAATCAGGTCTCCGTTCACTCGTGCCACCGACTGCGAGGTCGCGACTCATGATGCTGCCTCAACTCCACTGCCTTCGGCCTCCAATGTCTAACCTACTGCTCTCAAAGTTTGGTTTCACGTTATGGTTGGACATGAATGTCAGCGAGCAATTTGGTAAAATCTGGTTCGAGGACGAATGAAAGGCAATGACCGATGTGGATGGGCAACAAATGATGACGACTAGAGACGACCACAGATGACATCGGCACGGAGACCAGGGTTCCAGAGAGAGACGAGAGGAGAGAGGAGATGGAGGAGAGAGAGGAGTAATAAAAAAAAAGGAAAAAGAAAGAGAAGGATATTTTTGACTTTTTATTATATGGTTTATTTTGTTCTATTATTTACTAAACAATTTTAAACACCTGACTTAAATTTCAATTAGTCCACCTAAAATGCTATTTCCCTCATTCTCCTTAAACCTATTCCACATATGAAGTGAGAATACAATCTTTAGTGCTCTACCAATTTGTGTAAGTGTCATTCATTCTTCTCTTCTTTTTGGTTTTTCATTGGCTTTTTTTCTTCATCTTTTCTTTCCTTAGATTATTCTTTTATTTCTTTTCCCTTTTCATAACCTCATACACCATTCTCTTCATTTTTTTGTTATTATTTTTTCTCTATTAATCTTATATGTACTTTAATTTAAGATTATCTATTACATGATGTTATTTTAAGATCTGTTTATATGTCTATTATATGGATTATTGTATTAAAAAAATATATAACAAGTATAATACGCACTTGCGTATACAATACGTATTTTTAACTAGTATAGATTAAAAGTGCGGTGGAGCACGCGGTTGTGTTTTACCTTTTATTCCCACTTGTACTGCTTTTCTTTTTGAGTTTTTACGTTATCGTCTCGTCGGATTTTATTCAAATGGTCTGACTGTTTAATAATTTGCTGATCCAAGTTAGCAGTTGACTTAAGCTTCCTCAAAGATAGATAAATAAATCAATATAACCTTAACTTGGAGATCAAGGTAATGAAAGGCTCAATTTTGCTTTCCATGCTCTTCATCTTTTTATCATTGTAATCGTGCTGTTTTTAATTTTTTATGCCCATTTCAGTTGCTTATAGTGTTCATTTGCGAAGTGGCTTGATTTTTATTGGTGATTCCTTGAACTACAGCTACAATTCGTGTTTTCAAAGCACAATAATAAGTTCACAAGCTTTACTATTATACAACATTATTTGACTTTATGGGGTGATGTGTTTAATTTGAAGAGAAATATTAGAGCTAAAGATTGTCCCTCATATTTCTCCGTTGTGTATTCTACAGTGCCCACTCACATGAAGGAAGCTTTCGAAAGAACAAATATCAGAGGGACAATCTAGGAGT
>CAMOHE010056054.1:0-44783 GCA_946598075.1 Artocarpus hirsutus
ATATATATATATAAGATTTTATAATATATTAATATATATATATATATTACTTTTTTTTTTTGAATTCATTTCGTTTACGCAAACATTGTTTACGTTTTTACTTTATATATATATATATATATATATAAAAGAGAATCACGTTTCACGTGATTCAGTTCCAAAAAAAAAAAAAAAAGAAGAAGAAGAAAAAGGAAGGTTGACGTTTAACCTTTTTACTCTTTTATATATATATGGATGTGTGTGAAAAGTTAACGGATCACTAAGTGATTCGAAAAAAAAAAAAATAGAAGGAAAGGGAAAGTTAAAAGGTTGCATCCCTATAAATATATCCTTTCTCTATATGTGTAATATGGTGATTATTTTTATATTGAAAAGTCAATTGAAAAATAACTAATTGCTTAGATATAAATAGAGAGAGATAACAGTTATCTCTAAAGTTTTTTTTATTCACATAACTTTTGCAAAATACTTAGAGAGAAAAACTGAGAGTTTTTCTCTCTCATGTGTTGAGTACATAGCAGATTCAGAAAAGTGTGAGAAAAATTCATTCTTGCAGTTTGACGCCCACTCGTCTTTCCATTGGTGTGGCAGCTTGGATTGGAAGATCGTGGTGTCAAAGAGGAAAGCTAGAATATCCTGATAGTCTTCAAAAGGTTTGTAAAATTCCTAAAGCTTTCTATTATTAATTAAAATTATATATCTATCCCGATGAACAAAGTTTTTAAAAAAAATTTTATTTGTCAACGATCCGCCTCTTCCGCTACGTTTCTTATTTTAATTCCAACAACAACAAGTATGGAAAACATTGTTGAGAGACAACAAGCATGGAAAACATTATTGAGGAAGATTGTGCAAATACTCCAACAAATTTTCAAATGTGGGAAGACATGACACATGCGCTACATATAGTTAGAAATGCTGTGGATTTGAGAACAACGGACCTTCTGGGGATGTGGGAAACTTTTTACAATATGTACTCCAAGTCTGAAGAAAATAGGCTATGCAACATATTATGGGCAGCTGGGACATCAAGAAAAGACTACAAGGCATTCGGCGATGTAATGACATTGGATACTACGTATGGAACAAACAAGTATGACAAACCACTCCTATTTGTGGGCGTGAACCGTCACTATAGGAACACGGTGTTTGCAACTGCATCCCTAGCTGATGTGACTGTTGACTCATTTCTATGGGCATTGGAGATATTCCTTCAGGCAATGGATAACGAGATGCCGAAGGTAATACTTACCGACGGCGACCTGACGCTGAAGGCAACAATATTACAGGTGATCCCAAGATCTGTTCATCGATTGTGTGTATGGCATATCATGGAAAATACAAGCAAGCATGTTAAGGACATCAATTTCAAAAAAGAGTTCAAGAAGCTTATGTATGAATACTACTCTAAGGCAGAGTTTCTTAGCAGATGGGAGGCTTTGATCCAGGCATTCGACCTTCAGAAGAATGAATGAATCAATGACATTTTTGCAATAAGGGAGTTGGGCAGAAGCATACTTTTGCAGACTTGGGGGCATGCGAACAACTCAAAGATCTGAGTCGATGAATTCCTTAATAAAAACATACCTGGAAGAGGCCACAAGTTTGACTGAATTCATTGTTTGCATTGACCTTGTCAAAGACACGTTTCAATGAGATGCCAGATGATTTTTAAACAACTAATTCACTGCCGCAAATCCCACATGATGATGTCCTTAAGCCAATCCACCGGCATGCAGGAAAAACATACACAAGGGCTCCATATAAGAAGGTGGAAAAGCAAATCATATTTCACAATCTTTACTCCATATCATATGTGGCTGATGTTGGTCAAACTAGACACTTGACTCTCACAAAATATCAGAGTGGAGAAGTCGATCACAAAAGCTACAATCGGTCCATCGAGATTGCAGTTGTTTACTTCTCCAAGTAGCTAGTTACCCATGCAGGCATATTTTTTGCATCATGAAGTTCCTTAACATGACAATGGTTACCCATCAATTCTAGATGGACGATAAATGCCAAATCGACATCTTCATAGAGTTCAACTCCTTCCATGGAGTTACCACAAGAAGTGTAGGAAATGGTCCGTTTCGGTGCGTTGATCATAAACTTTAACAAGTTGGCTTACTATGCAACAAGGGATGAAGGATTGTACAAAGAAGCAACCATGGAGATGGAAAGGTTAACAGCAAAATTTGAGAATCTAGACACCAGGAACCATCCACCTCCACACACATTTTCAGCACCGAGCAACAACAGTGAATCAGAACAACCATTTACAATCCTAAGGGATCTAGTAATGGTAAGAAACAAAGGAACAACAAATTGACCATCACACAGAGGCCGCACCAATGCCGAGCACAACAATGACAATTCAAGGAGAAAATGTAGTATGTGTAAGGGATACTGGCATAACAAACAAACATGTTCGGAAAGGAATTCAAGGGCTAGGAATTTCGATCGAGATTCAACTCCAACATATCAACCTTCACAGCCAACGACATCATCAAGCCATCATGGAACAACTCGATCTGAAAGGTTCACCCCAACAATGCAGGATGACAAGGACGTTTATCGACCGTTGGTCCCTCCCATGAGACCCACCCAAAACTGTCAAAGCCATGACTTCAAGGAATAAAATGGATTCAACCTAGGATCAGATTTCTACAACAATGGTTCATCTCCAATCCTTGAATCACGTGGTGAAAAATAAGTAAATTACTTATATGAACAATGCTACTCATTATATAACTGCTACTCCCACATCAGATACTATATGTAAGTACTTAGGTACTCATTGTCTTATGACTCCCCCACCTGGTTTTCCTTTCATGTTTATTATAAGTTCATAAGTTCTTTTGCTACCTTGCGTTTGGCTTCCAGTGAAATGCTATCCTAATACCAAAAAGAAAAGAAAAAAAAAAATCTTCTGACCATCATCCTTTATAGATGACAAGGCATATATTACTCATTCATGCTTCACAATGCGTCGAATTTCGTTAATTAACATTATGTGTTCCACATCAAACATGCACATAGTTCTTCTTCATCTTTCAAGGCAACTACATTTACATGGTTCATCCATTCCATTTCTCACACACTACCGCATGGTTATTTCAATTTAAATTATTAGCAATATTATCTACAATCGAAACATGCATTGCATTTACAGCAGTATGATACATATAATTTACGTTCATAAATCAGCTATCATATCTTAAAATTCAAGCATGAGTAAGCTGAATTCCATGCATTTTAATATACAGATGTTATGATGGAGTTAAGAGGCATGTTATACTCATATAGTTACAAGTTCTGATGCTGTTGAACCCATCTTATTCCACTACTGCAGCCCCATAGAAAAAATAATAAAAATAAAAAAAAATTTAACAGATAGCTGAAATCACATGAATTGTGCAATATATTACCAAATATTTACGAAGTTAATGACCGGCAATTGAAAGCCACCTAAACCCTAAACCCTGTCAGAATGTCAACAAAAGTTGGATCAAAAAAGACAAAACCATATTACTCCATCTTATATAACGCTGATTGGTCACCTCTAAGTTTCGAACAGTCTAAACGTCCCAACTATATCGTTAGTGAAAATTATATAAGGGTGATAAATACTAGAGGGAAGAAAGAAAATTAGGCGGTGGAAAGAAAAAAAAAACAAAAACAAAAGATAAATAAAAGAATGAAGGCATGTTGAAGCAACACGTATTAACAAAAGACAAACAAAAAAGCAAGCCATGTTAAAGTACACCACCAGTCTGCCTATGCCAAATTTTTTTAAAATATATATTTACAAATATAGATACAGATATAGAAACTAATATTTTAAGAAAAGCGCTTTCCTGGCAAAAGCGAACAAAGTATGAATGTTGAAATTCTCCTCGAAGTCCTTAGGCAGTAGTTTAATATGTTATCTTTGATCATCTATTAAAGGATACCATAATAAATAGTGATGATTAAGGGCGCGTTCACATGCAAAGAATTTGAAGAATAGGAAATAAGTTTCAAAAGAAGGGGAATTTAATTCTTGGAAATAGATTTCAAAATTCTATTTAAGTGTTTACAACACATAAGGAATTTAGTTACAAGAAGAATTAAATTCCTATTCTATTGTTTACTAAACTAAGAAATTAGATTAATAATATAAGTCATTCCAAAATTTCCTTATAATATTATAATTACATAAATTTAAATAATATAAACAAAAAGAAATTGGGTTGGCTGATCTTTTTAATGGTCTTTTTAATATAAATGACCATATTTTTTAAATTAGGCAATTGGTATCTCCTTATTAACTACAAAATCAAAATGATAAAAATAACCTTCACTATTATTAATTAAAATGACATTCACTAGCTCTCCAGGTGGCCGACTTGATGGAGTGTGGCATCAATAGTGTTCAGAGATGTTGTGCAGTGGGAGAAGAGGGAGAGAAAAAGTTTGGGTTTCAAGGTTTTTTTGTTAGGGTTTATTATTTATGAGTTTATAAGTGATGTATTAAGATTTATCACTAATATATTAAGCTTTTTATCACTAATATACTACAGTTTATCATTAAAATTGTACTCGGGTTTATCATTCATGTACTATATTATATTACTGATATATTACGGCTTATCACTGTTGTACTTGAATTTATCATTGATATATTCAGATTTATTACTGATGTATTATAAGTAATTAATAATAATAAAGGTTATTTTTGTCTTTCTGACTTTATAATTAATAAGAAAGGGTTATTTCTTTTATTTAAAAAAAGATAGTCATTTATTACTGTAAAGTAAATTAAATTGCATAAATAATTAAACTAACGAAAAAAAAAGACAACGTAATATAAATTGATATGAATTGCATTATACATTATTCAAATAGAAAAAAGTCTTAAATTTCCTAGAAAATCAAAGCATATATGAATATATTAAAGAAACCATGGAAGTCTACACTCCATACTCTAGAAGATTCAAAACATGGTTCTTCTTTCCTTCATCTCTAACATTGTAAAAGAATACTTTTAACAAGTCACAATTTTGCGCTAAAATGCTAGTGGCTAGATGATTATCTTGTCGAGTTAAATCCCTATTGTCTAACACACGCTTAAGATTTCTCTACATTTCAGTCAACTCCTTCTCATGTGATGAGCCATTAATTAAACTCTTAAGTTCAGGTACCATCGATGTCGCTGAAGATGGCATTTCTGCAATGTTCTTACCTATTTCATCCATCGCTCTGTTTCTAGGAGAACACAATCGTTTTGAAGAATTATGATTGTTGTTTGTGGATCTACGACGTTGAGAAGCACCTAAATGTTGAGCATATGACATCTCAAAGTCTTCAAAACCATCAAGCTGCGAATTAATATTCATATCACCCATGGAAAAGTCCGTATTTGCTCGACTTGCTTCTTATTTCATATTTCTCCTTCATCGTCATCAACATTGCCCACATTTGTGCCAGTAGCACGATCTCTAGAGATGGAATTCTTACCCATGGATAGGATACCTGCCTTATTACTATACACGGGTAGGGGCGGGTATGGGGTTAAAATTAACTCCTAAGTTGGGGGGCAGGTTAGGCCTCGGGAAAGCTCTTGGTCCCTGCCCCCGCTCCTATTATATTTTCTTTATTTTTAATATATATATATATGTATTTATGTGTGTATATTTTTATTTATATGTTTTTGAATATATATGTATGTAAAGGACGTGATTTTAAAGTAATAGAGTTGGCATGAAGCTATGAAAAGAATATGCAAAGAGAAAGAATGATGTTTTTAGTTTTTTTAAAGTTTTGTTTTATTTTATAAATTCTATTTTCATATGGATGGAGTCTGCATTTTGTTTAAGGTTTATTTTATAAGATATGAGTGATTATGTTCCAAAATTTTACGATTTACTTATTGAAATTTAATTCGAGCTTAATTGCAACAATTTTAAAACTCTAAACGGTTATATAAGTAAAAATATAGGGATAACTCCCGCGATGGGGATTCCCGCCCGCCTTAAACTAGGTGAGTATAGGGCGGGTATGGGGGACAAAAAAAAAATGGTATGGGGGTGGGGAAGCATACCCGCCCCCGCCCAATTGCCATCCCAACGATCTCTTCTATAAATTTCAGCAAGCACATAATAGCGAGGAAATGGCTTATTATACAGCCCACTTGCTTCTTTTCGTTTTTACAAAGATAATAGAACATGAGTAAGATAATTAATAAAATTTTGTTATTATAATGTTGATAAAAAGATGTATATACTTACCTTCGCCCCTTCATCATACACACTTTTTTCACACGTTAGTGCCATTTGAAAATTGTTCCAACCAAAGCCACTTTGTGATAACATCTCAGCCAATAGACAATAATTTGATTTTAATGTCCTCACTAACGATTCAATATTTGAAATATCGTTATTCTGCACCTAGGTAACTACATCTCCATCATTGTCTTCAATTGGTTTAAATATCTATTTTTGAACTTATAATCATATCTATACATAGCATGTTGATTCAACTCCTGCAATAATTTAACTAGGATAGCGTCCTCTATGGTTATCCAAAAGTATTGGTCCCTTTTCCTTCCTCTTGATGCACTATTTATACTAGAATCCATCCTAATTTATACAAATTAAAGATCCACAAAATAATCATAGATGAGCAAAATAGTACATATTTCGACTTTATACTATTAAATAAATCATCTATACATGTAATGAGAAAATAATACGAGTTAATCAAATAAAAATTCCAAACAACATACTATCACACTATCTTTAAATAACATTAAACCAAATGCACAATATCTTTGCAAATAAAAAAAAAAAACCCAAATGCATAATATATCTTTGCTAGAATTATAGAAGTTCAAAATAAATGAAGATATTTATTCTACTATGCGCACTAGTTATTTCCCCATTCCCTGTTTTGTCATCTATTTAACATTACACTTGCAAGGTGCAGTCTCTAAGTATTCCACTCATCTAAAGATTTTATATATAAGATATACTCATCTTCACTTTGTTCTTCGCTTTCTTCTTCATTCGATTCTTCACTTTGCTCTTCACTTGCATTTGTTACTCCTAATCGAGATCGTGATAAGGCTCATGGCTGTGATTGCGTTCGTCCAACAAATGTTCCATTGGATCAATCGACATCTCTCTTATAATAAAATTATGGAGAATACAACACACTGAAATTATTTAACGTTGTGTTTTTGGGTCATAAAATGAAGGACTTCTAAGAAAAGACCAACACATTTTTAATAAACTAAATGCTCTTTCTGTAACATCCCCTTATGGATGTCACAAGAATTGTTAACTTTCATCATTATCTCTTAATTAATCGATAGGAAAACCTAACTTGTAAGTATTATCTAATTATTAACCTACAATTTTCGGTGTAATTTTTTTAATTTAATTTTACCATGCGAACATATGAATTAAAATTTTAATTTGCTTTTAAACAATTAGATTATTTTGAAATAAATTTTACTAGCATTTCATAGGATCTTAACTTTCAAGTAGAATCAATACTTACTTACCTTAACTAGTTTTCCTCCTCGGTTAGCGCGACGGAATACCCAAGGTATTCAGCTAACCGACTACCTACAAAAATAGTTAGTTTTAACATAATACATATATAACATGAAATAAAATTACAACGTATAAATTATTACAAACCAAATTTGACAGTCCAATAATTAAAAACATCTCATAATGTGCATAAATAAATTTGAAGTAGCATTATGATTATTTCATTTTATATCACAACTCTATGATCCAACACCTCATTCCTTACACATATATCTGTCCATCCATCCTCCTCTTAGTATAGCCTTACCTTTACTTACAACATGATTTAACTTATGTAGACATTAAGCTTAATAAGTACATTATGTGATCTCACAAAACATTATAAAAACTTTAACCATAACATTAATCATTTCATCATAGTGCGTAAAGCACACTTTGTAAGAACAAATCTTTCTTTTTCCTTTTGCATGTTAAAAAAATTCATTTTGTCCTATAAGATCCTGATGCTACACCATTAATATCATTATGAGGCTCCGTCACGAGAGGAGAATGGTAGCTAATCCCAAACTAAACGTAACAAGTCTACCTTACAGGACAGTCCACCTTGCGGGACAAATATCATCATTGAGTGTGCAATGCCTTGATTATGTGATACATGTATTTACATATATTTTTGAAAAAATGTCTTATGTGTCATAAAGCCACATGAAGTCATCCATAAAAAGATGTTATTCAAAACCATAGTAAAAGGAATCATTTGAATGAGAAATGCATAAATATTAATAACATAATACCACATAACATTTCTTAAAGCTTTTCATAATCTTTAATCATCTTGCAAGTGAGAATATATTTACATGACTTATAGCAAACTTACTTAACCTCTTGTAAGTGGATAGTTCCTCTTTACTTCCAACGACTTAGGTGCCTCATACGTCATTAATATTATAACAGAGTGCTAGAAAAAACATATTTGGTATAAGAACATACTCAAAGCATCACATTCATCCTCATTACAACAAGAAATTCTATACTTGATCACTTAAAATAACTTATACTACAATCATATTTTAGGCAGGTTTAATATTTTAATCTGGCAGTCATCACTCCATGTTTTTTATAAAATTATACAAAATTTCAATAGCTCTAAAATTTTACCACAACATTCATAACATCTATACATGTCACCAAAATACATTTCATCACTTTTCGATTATTCTAAGTACTATTTTTATATTTTCCAAGACACAAAATGGTTTCTGGAAAAACAAAATAGACAGTCAATGTTCCATGAATTTTTGAAAATCACACAAAATTTAAAATGATTTTAAATTTTTATCAAGCATTTTAAACATCTATCACAATTACTAGATTTAATTTCATCATAATTGGATCAATTTAAGCTATTATGTCATGTTCTGTAATTTATGACTGTATTGTTGGAATTTTAAGTCAAGTAAGGAAAAGAAACAAATTTTATAAAAATAATCAAACTTCTAATAGCTTTGAAATTTTTACCAGATATATTATACATCTAAATATACCATCATATTTAATTTCATTAAGTTTAAGCTACTATAAATATTTTTTTCTATATTTTAGAAATCATAAAGAAATCTGCCACAATAAACTACCAACAAGTAGTCAATGATCAACGAATTTTCTAAAACCACACAAAATTCCAATTGATATGAACTTTTAACATAATATTTTTAACATCTATATATAGTACTAAAGTTATTTTCTTTATGTTTGGATCACTTTAAGTATTTTTCAAATATTTGAACTTTTACAAAAACGTTGCAAGAAAAGTATTAAAATAGTGAGTAGTGTTGTTCTATGATTTTTATCTTTATTTCTAACCTATGCATGAAACTAAAATTTGCAAATAATAACTAGACATATAAAGGAGCATTCATGAATTTTTCTAGCATTAAACACATCCAATAACATCATTAAACAAATCATCATATTTGAAGGCAAATTAAGAATTTTAAGGAGCAACGTTTAGTATAAATTCTCAACAAATCATAAATAGTATGTTTGAACTCGAAATTTTTGTGAGAGGTATTTAACATATATATGAACAATGTTGAAAAGAAAGTTTCCTAAAATTTTATGTCTATTCTTCTCGAAAAATCCCATCGTGCGGGTTTTTGGCCAAAAAGGGGATAAAAATATTATTCACAAAAATTTTATTTCTTAAACAAAATCAGACCTTAAACCACACAAAATCATTCCCACAAATACCATAATCTCATGGTAAAATTTTGGTATAAAAATAGGTAGAAGACTGACCTCAAAACGTGGTCAAAATCTCCATTGTGGCTTTGATGATGATTTCGACTAACACACCGTGACTCGTCATTTTGGCTTTTTGTTTTAGAGAGATGTTTCAAGAATGATTTGTAGAGGTCGGAAGAGGAGCTTTACGGGTTGATGAAGTTACTTTGATGTTCTGAAAGCTTGGTTTGAGTAGGGTGTGTATGATCGTGTGTGTTGTTTCGATGTGCTCTCAGACGTGGAGGAAGATAAAAGAGGAGAGCGTGAGAAAGAGAGAAAAAGAGAGAAAAATAAAGGAAACAAATGGGTGTTCTGAATCTTGAAGTGAGGTGCAAAGAATGTATTGAAGTTGCCAACTCATGGGCACGTGGGAGGCATGGTGTTTGAACATGGTTAAATGGCATTCCAATGAATCTTGTCAAATGAGAACATCGGAGTGAAAGTGGAAGTGGTCATGTACTATAGACATTTGATTAGGGGCTAGCATGTGGTGAGGCCAACAAAGTAGAAGTAGCCAAAAGAAAGAAGAGCAAGTGAGGTGGTGACAATGTGAAAATGAGGCGTGTTGTGGAGGAGGATAATGTGGGCATGTGGGAAAGCATGTTGGCTTCTTCTTTTTTTGTCAAAATTATTCTCGAACATGGTTAATAGTGTTTTTGATGGGTTTAAGTAAGTTTTGGAGTGATTTAGAGCATGAAAAAGTGAGAGAAATGATGAAAAAATTTCATAAACTCGGATGCTACAGTGACTTTCATGAGGAAGAAGCAGCTATAGTGGCGTTGTTTTTAGCATTTCTTGTCATTCTACTATTCATAGCTACAGTGATGTTGTTTTGCACTATTCATGCTACAGTGATGTCTTTTTTCTTTTTTTGCACTATTCTTAGCACTTGAATGTTTTATATTGAAAAATTCAAGAGCTGTCCTTGGTAGTCGTCCTTATTTCCCTTCAATAAGATGGTAACTTTAACCTCTAAATGTGGCAAGAAAACCTTTACAATTAGTGTAGCCAATATCCACTATGAAAAATATTGATTTAGGAAAACATGTTGTGATACATGTTATTATTTGTTAAAAAAATATTAAATTCATATATGCCCTTGAACTTTGTAAAGTGATTCAACATGTCTTTTGAATTTTGAAAATGTTTATTTCAGTTATTGAATTATGTAACCTAGGTTAAAACATACGTTATATTTGTAATACAAACAAAATCATGACTAGACATCACTTGTAATCTTATAAACACTCCCAAATTATCAATTTTAAGTCAATGTAATCTCTAAATTATTTTTTTTGTGTCAGCTTGTTTGCAGATTTCTTAAAAGATTGAGGACAAAGTGTTAAAAACTCAATAGTTTAAGGGCATTTATGAAATAAGATTAGTTAGCATTTTGAACCACTTTATATACTTCAGTGGGTGAAATGAATCGTTTTTAAAATTCAGGTGCATGTTGAATTAGAGTATAAAGTTTGGGACCATTTATGAAATTAAAAAAAAATCTGGTTAGTAGTGTTGGGGTACAATTTAGTCAGGCCCAAATTACCTACAAGCTTAGATGGCCCAGCTTTAAAATGAGTCGAATAGATTGAAGTAAATCAATCTATGAAAGGAAGGCTAATCGAATTGATGTTTTGTTTAATTCAATTGGTTTGATTCTATATGTGCAGTAAGCATTTGGGCTACATCGGCCGCTCAAGTTAATTCAAACTTGTCTCGAAGTGTTTCGGGTTGATATCCATGAGTTGATAGTTATCAACACGAATTGGCGGTTACTAACACTAACACGTTTGATCATGGACCGAGACGTAGGGGAGGCGTGATTCTTGTGGCCTATCGCAGATCAACACGTGTCTCACTATTGCAGTTGCTCTCAGTGCAATATCCCACTTGGCTAGACGGTTGGGAGCCACGATTCCTCCTTATTCTCTATATAAAGAGATGGTTGATTCAGTGTATAGGATATACAAAAAAAAAAAGCATACAGAAACTCTGCCCAATTGCTTTCTCATTTCTTTCTGCTCCCTTTGTAAATTTGTACCCAGAATATTATAGTGCATTATAGTGGATGTAGCTCTTCTTTAATAAGTCAACCACTATAAATCCTGCGTGTGATCCAATAGATGATGATAGAACCCACCGCTCGATCCGAAGGAGTCCCAACTCTGACTCCATTAACTCTGGAGTCGATCCTGCAGATGATGAAAGAAATGCTTGAATGGAGCACTAAGCTTGTGGAAAAAAAGATCGACGAAAAAGTTTCGAAAGAAACGAGCAAGACACCAGCATTGGATGATATCTCAAAGAACATTCGAGATACCCCACTCACAAGGAGGATCACTTCAGTCGTGCCATCGAAGTATGGAAACCTGTATTCGCCCGGTTTGATGGAATTTTTGATCCAAAAGACCACCTGTTGTAGTACAAGAACGTGGTCAACGCTACAAATATTCCATACTCAATTCTAGATGAGATGATGTGTAAGTTGTTCGCGTAGAGCCTCAAGGGGCTAGCTCTTCGATGGTTCAGTAACCTCCTAATTGTAACAACTCAAAATTTTAATGCATTAAATTAAGGATTATATTAAGAAGAAAAACATGATTTAAGGAAAAATACTGTATAATTACATGAAAATTATATGGTATTGGAATAATATAGTATAAGAAAAATACACTGATAAAATTATACAGTATAAAAATTACATTGTAAAAGTAATGCAGTGTAAGAATTGGACTGCTTAAGGTCACGCAGTACAGAATTGACTGCATAGACCACAAAATTTACATAAAAGCAAAGAGAGAGAGAAAAAAGAAAAAAAAGGAAAATTCGGATGATTATCAGCCCTCTCTCTTCTTTCTCTCTCTATATTTTCTCTCTCCTCCTCAAAAATTAGTTTGAGATTTTGATGTCTGTTTTCGACACCTCCCACACCATTGGAAAGCTCTCGATGAGCTGAGCTCAACGGTGTGTTGAACAGCCCAAAACACCGCTAGAGGAGGGCTCACGGGCCGCCCAAAGTGGCGGTGAGACTCAAATTTTTTCGAGCTAATATCTTCGCCATCTGACCACCAATCGACGTGATTTTGGTGTCTATGGACTCAATGTGAGGAGAGGAGCAGGATGGTACCAATTTCCTAGCTCAATTCCAGCCAAAAGGGCCTCGACAGAGCTGCTTTATCTTCGCTGTCGCGTCGCCATGGGAACCGCCAGTCATGACAGCGATGAGGTGCACCGCCACCCCCACTCGATTCAGACGGCGACAGGGAGTGAAACCCCTCGCCCAATTTCACGACCCAGTTGCGTCTAGCCGGAGTTCCACCTGTTCTGCCACTGACTGCCACGAGCAACGATGATCTTGCCTATCGTGCCGTTATTGAGCCCAATTGGTGGCACAAAATCACTCAGAGGAGTGAGAGGAGGGGATTCGACCCTTCAATTGCAGGCAATGGCTGCTGGAAAAGGGAGAATGACCTCCGCCACCTAACGCCATCGTGGTGGAGGTGGAGTCACCATTCTAGGCAGATTCGAGCAGCCCCACCATGGGGGAACTGCTCAGAGAGGGATGGAGAACGTTTTTTCCAGCCCAATTTCAAGGTAGCATGGCCCGAATACCGTGAACGGAGCCGTCGGTTTTGGCCGTGGTACCCATGCCTAATTTGTGTAGATGGAGGCCAAATTGAGTGAAATTGACCCCACCATTCGACTCAGGAGGGTCGATTTAGGGGGGGTAGGCTCAAGCCCAGCCATCAACGGGGCCGTTTGACGCCGATGACCGACGGTCAACGGTCGATCAAAGGCCGTTTTGGGATTTTACAATCTGGACCTCCGATCGACAATCCGAGACCACCACCTGACTCGTTTTGATGCTCTGAACACAACGGTGACCTCCGTTCAAGCTAATTCCACTCCAATGAAAATCATCCGATGTCAACTGCACACAGATTGAGACAATTCAAACAGCAGTATCGGAGTCCAGAATGACATGTTAAAGAATGTATGATCTCCAGGAAGCATTCCTAGCTATTTATGCTTGTTTGAGGAGCACTGCAAAGGATGCTTCACATACTGTAGATACAACAACGTACAACCGGACCCGCGTAACTCGGGTCCTAGTAAGTAGCAATCTCGCCTACAGTATGTACTATATTAAAAGGCATTGTTTTAAATGCTAAGTTTTAAGGTTTTAAGTTCAGTTAAGGAAAGAATGAAGGAAAAAGAGACTAAGGGCAAAATAGTCATTTTATGAAAAATGACCAAAACGGGCCCAAAACGCCCAATGTCAGAAAACGATTCTTAGTGGTAATTTTCCATGTTATGTATGTAAGGAAACGTTAAAGTTAAGTAATGAGTTTTGTTAAGCTAGGAAATGGACGAAAAACCCGCCAAGGGTAAAATCATCATTTTTACAAAAATGGCTAGAACAGAGCCGAACACTCCGATTTAGCATAACATTCTTAGACGAAAAATATTTCGTAATACGTTAAGTAGCGTGACCGTCATGTGTGACGAGAGTTTTAATAAGGATGTTTAAGTAAACGTGAGGTAATCCAATGGGTTACAAAATTAAGAAAAGGAAAGGATAAACCGACAGTATACCGAATTATGAAAAAGAGGAAAGAATGGTTAGTTTTATTATCAATCGAGTGGATTGATAATAAAGAAAGATAATTAATGGGTCGGATATCATATGATCAGGCTACAAAAGCCGACCAATGGAAGGAAAATGAATGAGACAAGAAAGGAATAGTGAACGCTAGAGCATAGTGCAGGTAAGTTCAGACCTCATCTACAGCATGAAGTAAATGATTTTTAAATCTTTTTAGTATATATTTATAAATGAGCTTATAATTATTACACAAGTTTCCTTCAAATAACATTTGCATTTATTATGCAAAAGCTTTAAAGATTTAAACAGAGATTTGCAATGAGTTTGCAAGTATTATGTTTAAAGTCTACTTGCATTTGAAAAATGCATAATGTTTTTAAAAGTTCAAGTTATGATTCAAAAAGTATTTAAAGTATGTTTTGTATTTTTGACAATGCATAATATTTCATAATTAAAGTTATAAGCTTTATGATGCATTTGTTATGCAATCAGTTAAGTTTCGAAATAAAAGTTGTGATTTGCAAAATGTGATTGCATTACATATTGCATATGTTATGCAATAAATGTTAGAGTACATGTTATGACTTGCAAAAGGTGGTTACATTACACGACGCATTTGTTATGTAATGAGTTGCATTTATTATGCATTAAGTTGCATTTGTTATGCAATAAATTTTACAGTACAAGTATAAATTGCAAGTGTGTTTGCATATGATGTGACTGCATCTGACATGCTCATAAAAGATAATAAGAAGGTAAAGTAACGATAAAGGGAAAGTGTCGTATCAGCCTCTGTGTTATGAGGTAATGAAAGTAAAGTTAAAGTTTGACCTCCAAGGTGTGAGGTACTTGACCACGTGATCGATGGTCATAAGTCTTCCGTAAGGGAAGCATCATGTTTATGATATCATGATTAATGAGTTTGTACAAACACTAAAGTAAGGTAAGGAAAGTGAAAGCAAGATAAAGAAAGTTAAGAAATAAAAATAGTAAGTTAAAGTAAGAAAATAGTGTTCATAAAATGTTCATAATTGAAGGTACATAATTGAGCATAATTGGAATCATGCATTATGAATTTGCTTGTATTCCCTATTACAAAGTTGTAAGTTAAATGTTTATGAAAAATATATTGAGAAAAGTTTTATGTTGAATGTTTATAAAAAAAACATTTGTATGTTATGAAAACATTATGAGGAATGTTTTATGATAAATGTTTTTAGAAAACATTTTCATGTTTTCAAGAAAGGTTTATAAACGATGTGTTATGAAAAACGTATAAGGAAACGTTTATGAAAACGTTTTGCAAATGTTTTATGAAAAATATTTATGAGAAACGTTTTAGAAACGTTTTATGAAAAGTGTTTGTGAAAAACGTTTATAAGGAACGTTTTAAGAAAAAGGTTTTTATGAGAAAAGTTTTAAAGTATGTTTAAACGCTTTGTGAGTTTATGTTTGAACTTACTGAGTGTAAGCTCATAAAAAGTTTTTCATGCTGTAGGTAGCCATATGGGTAACCAGTAGGACTCGTTAGAAGAGCTGGGTGCAACGGAAGGGCAGATGCGAAGATGTAGGAATGGATACTACTACAGTTTGCTTTCGCGACGCAAAGAAAAGGTTTTACACTATTTAATGTAGTGTTTTCAAGGTTTTTAAGAAAATCAGAATTTTAAGAAATGTTTTCAAAGGTTTTTAGATACATTATACGAATTGTGTTACAAAATTATGAAGTGATGTTTTAAGCTATGTTTAGTAAATGTTTCTTATTAAGTTTTAAGAAACAGTTTGAAATAGTTTTAAAGGCAAATGTTGAGCATGGTCTCAACTTGAATGGCAACAAAGGTCGCAATAGTTTTGAAGTAGGTTTTAAAGAATATTTAAAGAAAAAAAAATTTAATTCAGTATTTTCTTGCTAAGTAAGTAATATTACTGTTCAAGAACAATGTTTTTAAGTAAGTTAAGTGACGGCCAAAAAGGCGGGTCATCACACCAATTGGCTTGATCGATAACTTCGAGGACTTAGCAAACTCATTTGTTAAGGCATAGTCAGTCCATATCAAGACAGGCAAAACGACCAAAGATTCGTGGTCGGCCGTACCAAATCTAGGGGAATCTCTACGAGCATACATCAAGAGGTTTAGTAAGACACTTTCCAAAATATCAAATTTGGAAGACAAAACGTCTAGAAAGGCACTGAAGAAAGGACTCCTGCACAAGTCATCCTTCAAGAACAATATATGCTTCGAATATCCACAAACTATCTAGGAAGCATTGAATAGGGCAAATGGATGGATTGATCTAGAAGAAGAAAACGAGAGATGTGAGCGAGAACTTGCAAGAAACTGAGATTAGATAAGATGGGGTGAAAGAGTGCGAAAACAACGAACTGATCGAAGAGGTTGGACAATAACGCCGTTGAGAAGAGAGTGGAGAAAGAGGGAAGAGAAGTTGCGACTGAGCAATCGGACACTCTCGCCACCTAAGTATGCCTTGAACATATCCCCAATAGAACTTGTTGCACAGCTACGAGGGGAAGATTATGTAAGATGACCAAGCAAGATGGCACCAAGCCGTTTATGTGACTAGTCAAAGTACTTTGAATTCCATCAAGATATGGGGCACTTGACGGTTGACTGTAAAGCATTATGGTCGAAAATTGTAGAACTATTGAAGAAAGGACATTTGAAGGAGTTTTTGTCTGAAAAAGAGGGAAACTTTATGAGCTTGACAGAGAAAGGAAAGGACATAAGGATCGTTGAGTCCAAGACAAGACGCCATCACCACCACCGATCAGAAAGGCAATTGGAGCCATTTGTGGATGCTTTGTTTTTAGTGGCGATTCCGCCAACCAAATGAAGGTGCACAAGAGGAAAGCGAATTAAGCAACTATCAGCTCATTGGCTGATGAATATGACGAGCATGTTATTTTCAAAGTAACGAGGCATTCGGGCTTGATACTCCACAAGACAATGCTCTTGTTATTAAACTGAACATTGCAAATTATGAGATCAACAAAATGTTAGTTGACAATGAAAGTTCTACTAACATCTTGTTCCTCTCAACGCTGAAGGAGATGGAAATCGACTAAGAAGAGATCAAGAAATCCCCCAAGTCATTGGTAGGTTTCAATGGCGAAGCAATAACTGCCATAGTGAGAATCATACTACCAGTGTATGCAGCGGGAGAAAATAAGTTGACCAGTTCCCTAGTCATGGATTGCCCTTCGGGATATAATATCATTCTAGGATGACCTTGGATACACACCATGAAGGCTGTCCCCTCAACATACCACAAGAAAATCAGGTTTTTGACGAAGCGAGGCATAAGAGAGATTCGAGGAAGCTAGGAGGTAGCGATGAGCTTTTATGTCACAACTATGGAGCAAAAGAAGGCTTTATAGCAATTATAGAAAAGTCAGCAGCACAGATTGAATGGTCAAGACTACATCAAATTAGTTTTGGAGTAGCTTGATAATGTACAAATCGATCCAGGAGATGAAAGATGTATAATGAAGATCGGGTCACAACTTGACCATGAAACAAAGTCCAAAATTATTGATTTCCTTAAAGTTAACAACGATTGTTTCGCTTAGTCACATGAAGATATGCCAAGAATATATCTAAGCATAATCCTGCATCTACTTAATGTCGATCTATACCACAAACCCATCTAGTAAAAGAAGAGAAAGCTTGGAATTGAGCGTAACAACGTCATGAAGGATGAAGTGAGAAGACTACTCGAGGCCGGGTTTATTCATCCTATACAATACCCAGATTGGCTTACCAACGGGGTGATTATGAAGAAAAAGAATGGGAAGTGGCAAATGTGCACTGATTTCACGGATCTAAATAAAGCCTATCGAAAGGATAGTTACCCATTGCTACATATTGATCAACTCGTCAACGGTATGGCCGGCCATGAAATCATAAGCTTTCTCGATGCATTTTCTGGCTATAATCAGATCCTTTTGAACCTGGATGACCAAGAAAAGACCGCTTTCATTACTAAATAGGGGATCTTTTGTTTCAAGGTCATGCTCTTCGGCTTGAAAAACACAGGAGCCACCTACCAAAGGCTGGTCAATATGATGTGCGAACGGCAAATTGGTAAGAATATGAAAGTATACATTGATGACATGTTGGTCAAGTCTTTACAGCCCATTTCCATGTCCAACATCTACAAGAATGTTTCGACGTTCTTTGAAAATATGGCATGAAGTTGAATCTAGAGAAGTGCACTTTTGGAGTGGCGAGTGATATATTCCTGGGTTACCTTGTCACAAAACGGGGAATCGAAGCGAACCCAAACCAAATAAAAGCCATCCAACTGATGCCGTCACTGAGAACGAAGCTTGAGATTCAGAAACTTATTGGTCGAGTCACCACTCTCAGTCGATTCATAGCCCGGTTCGCTGATCGATGTCTTCCTTTTTTTGAGTTGCTCAAGAAAAATAAATAATTTGAATGGAACGACAATGTGAGGAAGCATTCCAGGACTTGAAGAGATACTTGATTGCTCCATTGATCTTGTCGAAACCCAAAGATGGAGAACCACTTTATTTATACTTGGTGATTTTAGAAACTGCAGTGAGTTCGGCCCTAGTCCATGAGGAAGATGCGATCCAAAAACTAGTAATCTTTTTAAGTCACACCATGGTGGAAGTTGAAACAAGGTACTCTATTATTGAAAAGCTAGCCCTTGCACTCATTATGTCAACTCGAAAACTCCGTCCATATTTTCAAGGATACACTATTATGGCATTGTCTCTTATACCATGTGAGCCATTTTGCACAAACCAGACATCTCTGAAAGAATGACAAAATGGGCCATTGAGTTGATATAGTTTGACATCGAGTACATACCTCGGACAGCACTAAAGGCTCAGATGCTCGTAGATTTTATCACTGAATTGACGTAAAGGCCTGAAGGGCATGGATCGAAGACATGGACTATACAAGTCGATGGGTCCGATAATGAGAAGGGGTCAGGAGTAGGAGTGTTACTGAAGTCACCCATTGGCGAAGAAATCGAACAAAGTTTTCAACTGGGATTCAAGGCTACCAACAATAAAGTTGAATAAGAAGCTATGGTTGTGAGTATGAGACTTGCTTCTACACTGGGGGCTTGCGAACTCGTTGTGGAGAGTGACTCTACTTAATTGTTAACCGGATAAATGGAGACTTTGAAGCCTGAGACGAGAATATGCTTTCATACTTGAAGCTACTTAACAAGTTCAAGTCCCAGTTCGACCGTTTCGAAGTAAAGCATGTCCCTCGAGAACACAACACAAGTGCTGATGCACTTCCCAATTCGGGATCGTCAGTCGAAGTCAGTGAGAGGAGAATCATTCCTTTGGGATGAATTGAAAATCCTAGCATTGATGTGGTATAGTAGACCAACTATGTCGACCTAAAGGACAATTTGAGGACGCCCATTGAGATGTACATACGCGACGGGTGGCTACCAGAGGAAAAGCAGATGATGAGAAGAATAAAAGCCCAAGCCACACGATACTGCTTGATTGATGAAAGGCTTTATAGGCGATCCTTCACATGTCCTTACCTCTGTTGCCTAGGAGAGGACGAAGTCGAAAAGGTCATTCAGGAAGTACATAAAGGTTTGTGTGGCAACCACTATGGAGGAAGATTGTTGTGTAACAAAGTCAAGAGGCAAGGTTTCTACTGGCCAACAATGTAGAACGATTGTGAGAACTTCGCTTGGAAATGCGACAGCTGCTAGAGAGACATGAGCCCACAATTCACCAAACTGTTGAGGAACTTTCATCGATCAGTTCCCCATACCCGTTCATGAAGTACTCAATAGACGTGGTTGGACCGTTCCCTCCTACTCCTAAACAAGTAAAGTATCTCCTCATCCTTATAGATTATTTCTCCAAATGGGTTAAAGCCGAAGCATTTGGGAACGCTAAAGAGCGAGATGTCGAAAGATTCATTTGGAGGAACATTATTTATCGATTATGAGTGCCAAGGGAAATCGTCATCGATAATGGCTCCCAATTCATATCCTCATCCTTTAAGAAGTTCTGTCATGACTGGGGCATCGTTTTAAGCTTCTCCATACTAAGGTACGCATAAGGAAATGGGCAAGCAAAAGCAATGAATAAAATGATCGCAAAGAACTTCAAGAAGAAACTAGAAGCTAGGAAAGGGTGATAGGTCGAGGAGCTCCCCATGGTGCTTTGGGCCTACCGAATGACTCCGAGAAGGGTGACTGGAAAATCCCCTTTTTTGCTCATGTATAGGATAGAAGTCGTCATCCCTACCGAGATAGTCACTCTAGATCTTCAGGTTGACTACTCGCTCCTGAACAAAGCAAACAATGACAAAAAACTACAGGATGCATTGGATTTAATTGATGAGAAAAGGGATAACACTTTTTATTGCCTCGGATGTTACCAACAAGTAGTCGCCAAGTATTACAAACAGAAAGTGAAAGTTAGGAGATTCCACGAGGGCAAACTCATACTCTGAAAAGTTTTTCAGAATACGAAGGAAGCTTACATTGGAAAATTAGTGGCTAACTAGGAAAGTCCTTATCGAGTTCGGTTTGTCATTCAAGACAGGGTATACAAGCTGGAAAAGCTAGATGGATCAATCATTAACAAGAGCTGGAACACGAAACATCTAAGGAAGTATTACGTGTAACAATCCTAGATTTTGTTTTCTTTATCTTGACTTTATGTAATTGAACTACATTTGGCTTGATCCCTACACATATGGGTATGTAGGCAACTCGTGGACTATAAACGAGTGCAGCCACTTTATTAATTCAAATTGTATTCTTCCAGGATCATTGCCAAGTCGTTCTCGGGCTAAGCTCACTCTGACCTCTACAAAGCCATCCCCATGGCACAACTTCAAACTTGGCCAACTCGATTCAAACTCAAATTTATGACTCCATCTTCATGGCTCAACTTAGTACTCAACTAGCTCGATCCGAACTCAATTTTATGATGCCATTTCCTTGGCTTAACTTCAGACTCGATCAGCTCGATTCGAATTCAATTGTATGACGCCATCTGCATGACTATGACTTCAGACTCGACCAGTTCGATCCGAACTCAATTTTATGATGCCTTCTTTGCGGCTAGACTTTGAATTTGATTAGCTCGATCAGAGCTCAATTTTATGATGTTTATCTCCGTGGCGCAGCTTCGGACACAATAAACTTGATTTGAACATCTGATATGCCATCCACATGGCTTAAAACCAAGCTCGATCTAACATCACCATTCGACTCAATTAATTCAATAAAATATAAGGCATAGAATGCCACTCAATCCTATTTTAATTCGATCGTCTTGCCAATAGTTTGATCTTACACCGCCAGCTTATTGGCTTAATGCCAGTCTAAATTCGATCAACTTTCTTAGAATCTGATCTCAAATCGTCATGGCTCAGACTGGTCCACGACTTGGTTCCCCCTTGAGTTCATTATATGCAAATAACGGCTCGATCTGATATTGCATTGGTTCTTTTGGATTTAATCAAATACTTCAATTTATCATGCGTTGTTAGCATGTTGGCTTTTAATTTATTTAACTTGACCAAGTGCTTGATCGTCAATCACGTATTAAAAAGCATGAGTAAACAGAAGCTAAATTGGCACAAAGTGAAATTTGATTTTAAACTCTATTAAAAAAGTGGAGCTGTTCAACACAAATTAACAATGGAGGTACAATGATCAAAGATTAAGCAAAAACAAGTTTTTCTCAAGAATCTCTTTCCTTTACAGGTTGAACATTTTTGCCCTCAATCAGCTCGACAATGGGGGGCTCTACGACTTTACCACTTGTCGTCGAAACGATACTTTGTTCAGGAACCTCTTGGCGGGCCGATTTGCTTTGGACAACAACTTGAACATCCGAGTTGCCCGGCAACAGTAGTTCCTACAATTCCTTGATCTCCTCGTCAATCGCTTTGGTGCTAAGTTTGCCTAACTTGAACTCTAATAAAGCCTCAAGTTGTGCCTTGAAGGAGGAAGTGCTATAGACCTCAAGCAACTGCTCCCTAATTTCTTCGATGTCTTTGTCTTTGGCATCCACTGTCTTCTTTAGGTTATCAACTTTCTCCTTGGAAAGTCAAAGGCTACTAACCAAGCTTAGCACCCTTTTGTTCGACCTATTCAGCACGTCAGCCGCATCATCGAATTCCTTTTTCTTGTTATCTCTCTCAGCTTTTACCTTCTTAAGCTCTTCTCTGAGCTCCTTATTTTTCAAAAGCTTCTGCTCGTATTTGTGGGCAACTTTGTTCACGAAGAGATTGTGGAGCAAAAGAACCTGCATGATAAAATTTTTTTGTATAAAACGATATAAATGAAGCCAACCAGATTGAACATGATTTGGCGATTTACCTGTCCCATAGCCGCGGCCGATTCATTGTAAAACCAAGAAAATAGCTTCCCATTGAGAAATTCCTTGTCCTCTCTAAAGTAGAAATTTACGGCTGCTCTTTTCGCCTCCTCCTTGTCTTGAATAATGCTTACGTCCTCTGCGACGTTGAGGGTTTTCTCGGGAATCCTTGATTTGACGTCCTTGGTTGAAGCAGAGGGCTGTGTCCTTTTCCTTTTCTTCGACGGTAGGGGCTGTATGTCAAAGGGAGGAGGTGGAGGAAGATTGGACGAATTGGTTGGAGGAGCCACCTTTTTCTAGACCGAAGGTTCACCAGTATCAGTTCTCTTCTTCATTGCTTTGTCTACAGTTTTCTTCTTCCTCATCTCTCCAACTGACGGTAGTGTAACCTTCATGGTTGATAAAACGGCTTCTGCGGGATAAACATCTTCGTCAGATAGAGGGGTAATATATTTGGACGGACTGTATAGTCACTGAAGTGCACTACAGCATACAAAGACCCAATCAACTCATTTTGGAAATCGAATAGGAATACATGTTGGGATTTCTTTAAAGCGCTTCCAAATCGATGACTTCCTGAGTCGATCGGGTTGTGAGATTTCAGCCGAAGTCTAAACCCTTAAAGCAAGCAGTGCGTTCAGCTTCGCTTGGAGCTTTTCACCGATTAGAGCCAGATGATTCAGCTCATAATCAGCAAAGAAAGACAATGCTTAAGATTAGTTGGAATAATTGCTTGAAATAAACAAATTAATGATGCTTGTCAATGTGACCAAAAGCAAATGGAAAAGGAAATCGAGTAGTCAGCTCAAAAGAATTGCAGTTGATCGACATGAAGAAGTATCTCTCTTCCCAATGTCTGTCCACGTTTACAAATTCTATGATGAGTTGCTTGGACTGCTGGTACACGAAGTAGAAGCGACCCGAACTTTTGCTGTTCTACTTCAAGTAGTAGCATCGGAGGAAGTCGTATATATCGAAGTCGATGTCGGCTTCCTCTATCACTACCATAAGAGCAATAAGTAGTCGGACCCTGTTTGACAGCAGTTGAGTCATGGAGATATAGAAGTGGCCAACGATCTCGATCATAAACTCTGGAATCAGCAGTCAAAGGCCAAGCTCGAACCATTTGGTATACACACAAAAGCAATTGTCGTTTTGTGTATCTGCTCACTCCCTTAGATAGGGCAAATGCATTTTGTCTGAGGTTGGGATTCTATACTTTGATCTTATCATTAGCAAATCCCCCTCTGTCAAGACGAACTTTGGATTCTTTGCAAAAAAAGATACTCCTTTGGTGGGAGATATACTTCATTTTTTTTGAGCAATTCAATTTGATCGACACTTGTATAGGGACTCGCTGGCTGGTTTCGCTCTTCATTTGGGTTTGTTGCTTCTCCATTGGTCCCCGTACCACTAATTCTAGAACCTTACTCGATTATGGACTATTGACGAATCATTTCGTCGACTTCTCCTTCATCACTACTTGACCATGGATCCTCACCGCTACTTATGCTCAAATCAATGGAGATTGTTTGTGACATTCTTATAGAAACAGGTTTTTTAGAGGAGATTTAGGGATTTGAAGAGTAAGAAGAAAAATAATCCTAAAATCTTGAGGGTCTCAACAGTTCGTGAGAGTTCTAAACTCGCAATAGCCAAACAAGTTTAGCAATCGCTGATTCTCTCAAAAAATGGGGTATATTTAGTATCAAAATCCCCAAAATTAGAAGAAAACTAAGATTATAGAAATAAAAATCACAAGAAAATGAAAAGAAAAGAAGAAAATCTTGCCTAGAAATCGCTAAGAGATTCTAAGAAACTAAGAGAAAATCACCTTGAGTTCGAAGACAGAGAAGCGAAATGAAAAGGAGAGAGAAAATATATGATATATACTGCCCAAAGGTGTCTGATTGACGATAGAGATCAATCCAGAACCATTTGATTCAAGGGCTACGAATTCGCGTCTTTACGGATTTTTGCTTAAATCGAGGCAGTGTCCTCTTGAATCATATGTATACGTCAGCGCTGCAGAGATATTTTGGAGCCTTCCAATCGCATGATGACACGTGTTATAGGTAATTGAGTATCACGATTTCTCGAGGAAGGGTAATGATTCGGGTATGGATGCGAGATTTCAATCAAGGTAACGTGTCATCAGACTAGAATCTGACCTTTAATCACTCCTGTAGTCAACTACAACGACTAAGGAGTGGGGGCTATCTATTGGGGTACAATTTAGTTAGGCCCAAATTACCTACAAACCCAGATGGCCCAACGTTAAAACGAGTCGAATAGATCGAAGTAAATCAATCGATGAGAGGAAGGCTAATCGAATCGACGTTTCATTTAGTTTGATTGGTTCGATTCTATGTTTGCGGTAAGCATTTGGGCTACATCGGCCGTTCAAGTTAATTTAAACTTGTCTCGAAGTGTTCGTTCGACTGGGCTGATCGCCACGAGTTGACAGTTATCAGCATGAATTGGTGGTTACTAACACGTCTGCTCATGGACCGGGACGTGGGGGAGGCGTGATTCTTGTGGCCTATCGCGGATCTAACATGTGTTCCACTGCTACAGTTGCTCTCAGTGCATTATCCTGCTTCGCTAGACGGTTGGGAGCTACGATTCCTTTTTATTCTCTACATAAAGAAATGGTTGCTTCAGTATACAGGATATACAAAAAAAAAAGCGTAATGAAACTCCGCCCAATTGCTTTCTCATTTCTTTCTACGCTCTCTATAAATTTGTACTTAGAATATTACAGTGCATTATAGTAGATGTAGCTCTTCTTTAGCAGAGTAAATCACTATAAATGCTATGTGTTACTTGTTTTTACAGCATTATTTATTTTATTTATAGTGTTTTGATATTGCGTGTTTATTTAAGCTAATAGATCTAATTAATGGTGATTTAAGGGTTTAAATTTCTTAAACAAAATTAAAACAATCTAAATAAATATTTTTATATTTGATTATATGTCCTAGCATTCTCGTTTTACTCGTTAGATTCAAAGTGAAAGCAAGAAGAACAAAGCGGTCATCTTCAACGCCACTCCCGTGTCTCCACAGCAACTTTCCGAACAAAAAAATTTGCTCCTTTTCCTGAATCAAAATTTCCCCACAAACAACACAACATAATTGAAAACAAACCCAAATGAAAGCACTATCATTTTCACCCTCAAACCAGTATATATGGTGCCCAAAACCCAAAACCCCTCATCAAACCAAACCTTCACGTCTCCAGTTCAACAAAACCGAAACGGACCCACAAAACAGGATTATGCCAATTGTTTCCTTCGCCGCAAAAAACCCATCACAATCTCCGCCATTGGTGGTCGTCGGATCTGCCAACGCAGACATTTACGTGGAGATCGAGCGGCTTCCATTGGAGGGCGAGACCGTCTCCGCCAAGAATGGCCAGACCCTCGCCGGAGGTAAAGGCGCCAACCAGGCCGCTTGTGGGGGTAAGCTTGCGTACCCAACTTACTTTGTGGGCCAGGTTGGTGGGGACGCTCATGGGAAGTTGATAACGGACGCTCTTGAGAGTGGTGGGGTTTGTGTTGATCACTTGAGTGTGTTGGGGAATGTGCCCACTGGACATGCTGTGGTGATGCTCCAGTCTGATGGGCAGAACTCGATCATCATAGTTGGTGGGGCCAACATGTCTTGTTGGCCTCAGAGTTTGCCTGATGAGCATTTGGAGCTGTTGAGGAGTGCTGGTATCGTTTTGCTTCAGAGGGAGATCCCGGATTCTGTCAACATTCAAGTTGCCAAGGTCAGCTTTTTTCTTTGGATGGAGTTTTTTTTTTTTTTCCCTGTAAATGTGGTTTTGTGGGCATTTGATTTAGGGCTGTGCACTCAAACCGTAGTTTAATCCAGACCAAATGATCCAGCCTTGTTTGAATTTTTGTTAACCGCCAAAATAATCTGGTTTGAAAAACGTGGCAATTTGGTACTGTACCGCGCACACTGCTAATTAGGTTATTTGATACAAAACATCAACCACATTGGGGATGATTATACAGTGAAATGAGTGTAAGCATTAAGTTGGAATTTTGATCAACATAGAAGAAATGTGCCTAAAGAATAAGTGTACAAACATAAAAATTAGGTCGGTTAGCAATTTGTTCAGGTTGACATTTTGGTCTCTCTCTGTCTCTTTGTCTTTCTATTTGCTACTCTTTGAACTATTATCTTATATATATTTGTGGGATGAAAATTTTTTCATTTCAAAGTTAGGTCCATTTACTTTTTATGTTTGAGATTTTCATGTCAAGCTCTTGGAATGATTGGATTTGATTTGTGTAGTTTTTCATGATCTTTTTTCATGCAAAAAGGAAAAGGCATTAGCTAAATGGAATTCAATTTAAATTGGAGGAGGAAATGAACATTGAAAGACTGTGGGTGGTTTTATGTAAAAGGTAAATTATGAATGACTTGCAGCTTTAGTAATGTGTATTATTCTATGTTAATATTTAAGTACTATCAACATCATAAATTTGTGTAAAGATATGTTGTAATTGGGTAAAACTTATTCCTACTTTTTAATTGTCTCTTCCATGACCGCACAATATTTGGCCGCATGATTTGGAAGAGCAGTGATGGCTTTGTGAGTTTGTACTCTGGTCAGAAAGCTGTAGCCTTTTCTGAATCTCAGGGAAATGAAAAGGCCGGTTACTAGTTTACTAATGACTTGGATATCTTTTACTATTTCTATTGTTGGTTGATCAGTGTGTGGTAGTCGGAGCAAGAATAAAGGGATCATATGTTGAAAATAATTCTAGGTATGTTCTTCTTCACTTTTAACAAAGACATGAAGATGGGATAAAAATGGGACCAAATGTCTGAGATCATATCAACAGATTGTTCTTCAACAATTGATAAAATACCTTGCGTGAAGATAGGAAAACAAAAGTCAGAGTAGCTTTTGAGAAAAATCATATAATCCAAATTATCCACGTCAAGATTCTTTTAGTTCGAAAGGCTAGTCTTAAACTTAAAGAGGTCGCTTTGAAGTATGGCTTGGATTGTTTGGTCCCAACATCGGCCAATCGAATAAATTAATGATGGGATATTAGAATTCTAATGGTGAAATCACAATTAGGTTGTGTCTTGACTCGAGGGGTGTGATCAATCTGGTTATGCTAAGCGCTTTTGCTTTGGATACGAGTCGAAAGAGAGCTAAATTTATGAAACAACATGTCACCTTTTAAGTTTCTGTCATGCAGTCATTCTCAGCTATTCTTTTGGTAACATTTGAAATACACTTTATCTATCTAGTTCTGACTTTCCGAAAAACGTTGTGTTGAACTTGTATATGATAAAAAAGGAAACTGAACAGAGAAAACAAAGACTGTATAAGCACTGTCCACCGTCTTCTTATTCTTCAGATCTAAAAATGCAATGGCTTGCAATTTTATTAATTGGAAATTATTACAAAGGAATAGTACTTGAAACTTTTATTCACACGTGCAATAGGGTAAACGACAGCAATATTTGGAAGACAATTTAGGTCACTTGGGGTTTTAGTCTTTATCATTTGTCCTCATCTTTTTTATCACTATATTATTTCATTTCTTTTCCTTTTGTTTTTTGTCCTGTCTTTCTGTGTATTCAAAAGTTTATGATTTTTACCCACCCTCAATAAAGCATTGGAAGGACATCTTTTTTTTTCTTTTTTTTTTTCTTATTTATTTTGCTCTCCCTTTCTTGTCTTTCCTTGTGTTCAAAAGTTTACAGAAATACCCTAAGAAATATTTTCTATCCAGATGGAAAAAAAGGACAAATCATTCATTTGTGTGTAGGAGAGGGGGAGAGAGATGGATATAAATATAATTATTTGGTTTTTAGTGTTATCTATTGAAGTTTTTCTGCTGAAATACTCTGAATTTCATTAACTTTTAGAGAAGAAAAATTACACCGTTTTATAGAGAGTCTTTAATCCCAGGAACGCCTATAATCTAGGAACACAGAAACAACCTAACTGAATAATCTCCTAATTCCGGAAATCAAATAGCAACTAACATCTGAGATATTCAAGGAACTAATAACAAAAGACAGAAAACTAGAAACCGATATCCTAGGTGTTCCAGCACTCCCCCTCAAGCTAGAGCATAGATATTAATCATGCCCAGCTTGCTGACAAGAGTATCAAATGCTTGTCTATACAGTCCCTTGGTTAGTATATCTCAATCTTTTAACCTGTCAGAACATATGCTATGCATACAATCCCTCCTTCGAGTTTCTCCTTAATGAATTTTCGATCTACCTCCACATGCTTGGTCCTATCATGATGTACTGGATTGTAAGCAATGTTTATTGCTGCATTATTGTCACAATATAATTTCGTAGGACTCTCACATGGTATCTTCAGCCACATTAGTTCACACACCCCCAGCACTAAAGAACGAAATTTTGCCTCTGTGCTACTCCTGGTCCCCATTGATTATCTCTTGCTTCACCAAGTTACTAAGTTTCCCCACACAAAGGTACAATACTCTGATGTGGATTTTCTATCATCTACTGAACCTGCCCAGTTGGCATCACAATAAGCTTCAATGTGCCTTTCTTCTGTCTTTTCAAAATACAGTCCAGTGCTTGGTGTCTTCTTCAAATACTGCAATATTCTATAGACAGCATCAAGATGGCCCCAATTTGGCGAATGCATATACTGATTCACATAGCTAACAGCGAAAGCAATGTCTGGCCTAGTGTGTGACAAATATATTAGTCTTCCCACCAATCTTTGGTATCTGCCCATATCTATTGGCCTTTTTGTCTTGGGTGTCTCAGCTTTATAGCCTTGCTCAATAGGTGTAACAACTAAATTAGTCTTCCCACCAATCTTTGGTATCTGCCCACATCTACTAGCCTTTTTGTCTCGGTTGTCTCAGCTTTATGGCCTTGCTCAATGGGTGTCTCTGCCGGTTTACATCCTAGCATCCTAGTTTCTTTGAGGAGATCAAGTACATGCTTCCTCTGAGAAACTGAAATGCCTTTTTTACTTCTAGCAACCTCCATTCCCAAAAAGAACTTCAACGGGCCAAGATCTTTTATCTCAAATTCACCTGCTAGATGTCTCTTAAGAGCTTCCAACTCAACAGTATTATTTCTGGTCAATATGATATCATCTACATAGACTATCAAGATAGCAAACTTACCATCGGTTGAGTGTTTATAGAACAGAGTGTGATCAGCTTTTCCTTGCACAAAATGACGTCCTTTGATAGCCTTATTAAATCTCTCAAACCACGCCCTTGGGGATTTCTTGAGGCCATAAAGCGACTTCTTCAACTTGAACATCTTTTCTAGGACCTCCTCCTTCAAATCCAGGTGGCATATCCATATACACCTCTTCTAAATCACCATTAAGAAATGCATTTTTCACATCAAGCTGTTGTAGCAGCCAATCCAAATTAACTGCTAAAGATGATTGTGTTTAATTTGGTGACTGGAGCAAAGATTTCCTGGTAGTCAATTCCATAAAACTGTGTAAGATGCATTCCTGCTCCTCCTTCTCGCATAAGTGTGCCGAATGGGAGGTCTATTAGGTAGCCCTTTGGATTTCTCAAACTAAAGGCTTTGTGATGCTTCCATTCTCTAATCTGTTAAGGGGATGGGATCTGATTTTGTATTGAACAAGAGCTCTAGGCCTTTGTTTTAGTTGTTCTTCGTTTCCATTTTGGTTTTTTGTTTTGGTGGACCACTCGTCCCCTTTTGTTTTCCCTTGTATTCCTTTTTGGTTTTATATGATAAAGTCTCCCTGTTTCTTATCAGATATATATGTGTGTGTGGTGTGTGTGTGGGCGTGTATTGTGACTTTCAAGTCTTTCTTTATGGGGATGGACATACCAGCAACTATTGAATTTCAGTTTCTCTGTAGAATGTGTAAAGACAAATTTCTCTAAACATATAGACTAATTACTGAAAATACTGCCATAAGCGTTGATCCTAAACGTCAATCATGCATAAAAGATTTTAATGTATGGCCTTAACAATTTTTGTTGAAACAAGGGACTTCATATTCGAGGAAAAATATATACAAAGCTAAGAGGGAGAGAGGACCTCACAAAGTAGAACAAAAATCGGGAGGACCTTAAAAAGGAGGTCCAACACCTAACAAGATCAGAGAAAAGAAATTTACAAAAATCTTTATTACGATGAATCCCTAAGGCTACCCAATATTTAATCTTGACTACGTCATTAGACTCTATCAAATTATCAAAAATTCGACGATTTCTCTCTTATCACACTCCCCAAAACACTCCCAAAACTGCATTCTGCCATAAGAGCTTAGCCTTTCTGTTAAAACGGGAGGACAATAACCAGGCACATAAATCTTTGCAAGTGCCTGGCATGGCCCATAGGAAACCAAATTCCCCAATTAACCTGCACCATGTACTGTGGCTGTAATGGCAATGTAGGAAAAGATGATCAATCGATTCCCCACTTCTCTTGCAAAGAATGCACCAGTCAGGGGAGATCGAAATGAATGGATTTCTCTGCTGCATGAAATCATTAGCGTTCAATTTATCCAGAAGTAGGAGCCAACAAAAAACTTGAACTTGTGATGGAACATTGGATTTCCAGATTCGATAAGAAAACAGAAAGGCGTAGTAGAGGGATTATCAATCAAAGAGGAAAAGAACGATTTGTCCGGAAAAATTCCAGAGTTGCCTAACACCAACTCCCTCCTATCTACAAATACCACCACCACACCCCTCCCCACCCCCAATATTGATTGGCTCTAACATGGCTAACAAATCCGAAAGCTCCCCAATTTCTCTAGCAGTTAAATTCCTAGAGAACATAAAATCCCAGGAAGAGTGAGTTATGGCCTTAACAGTTTTAACGTGTAAGCAAAGGAATACCAAGAAAATTCACAAACTATTTGTGTCTTTTTTAGAAAAGATGCATTAGAGATTTTCTGCGCGGGATACACTGACTAGTGGGTTCAAAGGTTAAGCTCTTTCTGCAGCGTTGTGTATGCCTATCCAGGGAAGTGTAGAATTCCAGAACTGTCACTCCCACTCCCTCCTATCTACAAATGCCCCGCCCCCACCTCCACCCCCACGAAATATTGATTGGCTCGAGCACGACTAACAAATCCGAAAGCTCCTCAATTTCTCTAGCAGTTAAATTCCTAGAGAACATAAAATCCCAGAAAGAGAGTTATGGCCTTGACAATTTTAACGTGTTAGTAAAGGAATACCAAGAAATTCCACAAACAATTTTTGTCCTTTTTATAAAAGATGCGTTAGAGATTTTCTGTGCGGGATACACTGACTGGTGGATTCAAAGGTTAAGCTCTTTCTACAGTGTTGTATATGCCTATCCAGGGAAGTGTAGATGTGAAAAATCAATACCATATTGTGATATCCACTATCTTGACTATTTTATCTCTGTTGTGGGAACTGTCTATGTATTTGTTACCCTGATTTGCATTTCTATTGGATGATACAATTGACTGTTTGTTTTATGGATTTTGAGTTTTGATGAATTATAAGATGGCCCATTTCTTACTTCCTTTCGGAATTCTTAGGCACCTTCGCTATTCTCTTTTTGTATTCAATGCAACTTGCATAATCAAATGTTCGTTTCTCTCTATTTCTTGTAATTATTCTCTTCCATTAATATGCTGTTCTCTCTCTAGGCTGCCAGAAGCGCTGGAGTTCCTGTTATTTTGGATGCTGGAGGAGTGGATTCTCCAATCCCACAAGAACTGTTGAACTTAGTTGATATTTTCAGCCCAAATGAAAGTGAACTTGGTCGTTTCACAGGAATGCCGACCGAAACTTTTGAACAAATTAGCAAAGCCGTAGAAAAATGCCACAAAATGGTAAGTTTTAGCTAGGAGGAGAAAGTTTTGAATAAAGATCTTTCCCTGTATTGTTATTATTTTTTTTATAGGAGACTTTTCCCTTCACGTTATTGTGGTTATAGGAATGTTAGTTTCTAAACACGGCTTGTTAATACTTGGGCTTATAGGCATTTAGATATAATTCTTATTAACAAACTTACCTCTACAATTGGGGAAGATTTTACTCGAAATCTGGTTTAGTACTAAATTACAGTTTTTCTCTTTTCTTATTATGAATACAATAGGTATTAGAATAACTGAAATTGGATATAGATCCTGTTTTCATTTTCGTGTTACAATTTTATGATATCTCAGGGCGTTAAGCAAGTCTTGGTGAAACTTGGTGCCAAAGGGGCTGCTCTTTTTGTAGAAGGGGAAGAACCCATTAAACAGCCGGTCATAGCTGCTGAGAAAGTCCTTGATACTACTGGAGCTGGCGATACTTTTACCGCATCTTTTGCTGTAGCTTTTGTGGAGGGAAAGTCTAAAAAGGAATCCTTAAGATTTGCAGGTATCTATTCCGTCTATCTATGATCATATGTTCCTTTTTCACAAATTTACAGTGCTCTTCATGGTTTCATTTCTCTGCAATTTTCTTTTGACAGCCGCAGCGGCTTCTCTCTGTGTCCAAGTGAAGGGAGCGATCCCAAGCATGCCCGACAGAAAGTCGGTTATAAATCTTCTTCAGTCTCTTTGAGAATGGCATCGTTTCCAAAGATGTTTACAAAGCCGGATAACCTCTCTCTCTCTCTCTCTCTCTCTCTCTCTCTCTTTTTGGTTTCATGAATTGTCATCATGCACATTGTAAATTTTCTATGCTGCTCAAATTCCAGTTTACCAAATAATATATGTTAACAGGCTTGTCAAGTGATGATGAAAATTCGCTTGATAATAATGCCTTGATCCCACCTTGGGCAGCTTCTCCAAAACCAATTGCCATATGTGATCATTTTTATTTGGGGTACTTTCATGGGTCCCTATTCTGCTTTATTGAACATCTATTGTAGTATGATATATATTTTGCTCATTTTTATTGTGTGATTTATATTAAAAAGTAAGTAGACTTCTGGGATAAAAAAATTGACTATAGTGCAACATAATGATACGTTATTTTCTTCGCAATGCTTGGGTTAGAGTGTTGTTAAGTGCTACAATTAATAGAATGCTGTAGAAAGCCGTATTTGATGAAAGTCATATGTACGGCTTGAGTCTCACACATCTTATATCAGTTGTGTTGCTTACTAACAGTAATACCTCTTAAGCATTTTTTTTCTTGTATTTTATATCCTGTCAGAGGATTCTCTTCAATCCAACTATATTTGAGGGTACTTGCATCAGAAGATATAAATCGGCAAAAGAATGAAACAATTAAAACCATACCCTCGTATATAAATAACAATATGGACTAACTTCTATGTAATTTTGGTCCAGTTGAGTTTTCCCGGATGCATTAACTATTGCGGAGGAGTTAAAAACTCGAACAAAAATTAATTAGCGAACAAACCAATCCATTAATTATCAAACAATTAACATAAAATAGCGAGAACGAAAGGTGCAAAAACGCCTTGTATGCTTTTTGGCTTCTCTTCCATCGCAACCATCATTTAGTTAAATAAATTAAATTAAACCAAAAAAAAAATATATCTTGTAACCAGTTGCTGACAGATCATGAAATAGAACACCCAACAAAATATAGCTATAAATTTGGTCGTTCCCATGTAGTACATCACTTGTCACGCATGGACTTTATCCAATAAGAACGCATTTGTGTAATTTTAAAATTAAAAATGACGCAAAAAGTAAGTCGGAGGGAGGAACAAGACGTGCGATTTCGATGGAATAATAGAAATTTAACATCTTTTTGTGTTGTCAACGTTGTGAACTTTAATAAGTTAAAAGCCCTGTTCTGTAACGTTTATTCAAGCGTTGGATGATGGTTCATCGGACTAGAACCATTGAAATTTCATGTTCTTAAGTTTTATTTAACAAAAGTAGTTCAAATTTTAATGGTTCAAATTGACTTGTCTATTATTCAACCTATAATAAATTGTTTACATGATACAACCATAAAAAAGACTGGTCGTACTGTAATTTCCGTCATTCTTATTCTACTATAGCAACAAAATGTGATGTCCCATACTCTACCTTCTTGTCTTCATTATCTATTTGGCAGCTGAATAATGCCAAAATGGATTTGCACTCAGAACCCATCCCAAGTTGAAACTCCAAGCTCCTGTCAACTGCTCCTCTTTTGTGTTCTTCCGCCGAAGACAATATTACATTATTTTCCCTTTACTTTCCACATAACAAAATCCACTTCCTTTCTCTTTCCCATAGTGCTTCTTTGACCAAAAACTTGCAAAGTTTTCACCTACTAAATGACACACTATGAACCTTTGCTGATCAGAATTCTCCCTCTGGTTCTTCTGCTCAGCGTTATCTTTCCTCACTCAAGTTCGGCTGCTGAAGAAGTTGAAGGTACTCGCTCCATTTCTCTCTCTTTTGGTACACATACACATTGATATCATACTTGATTTCTTACTGACTTTTAAAAGCATATATTCTTAGATGTTGAGACTTACAAAGTTAATACTAAATCCACAACCAATCTCCATGACATGGTATGTATATATTCTATATAATGACATATAGATGTTCTATTGGATCTCTCTCTCTCTCTCTCTGAGTTTTGATTAGTTCTGTTTGATGATCTTAATTTGTCTATTCAGTTCTACTCTGGAGACAAAGGTGAAGAAGTACTCCGAAGGAAAGTGTTGCATGAAGTGTACTCAGGAACAAATCCAATTGGTAATTCCATTCCACAAGAGAAGAGGATGAGGAGGACAACCAAATTACATAGATTTCCGTAGTAAGCTCTTTCTTTGATTGCATCTTCCTCATCTTGTCTCGTTTGTATAGACAAGTACACCAAAGAAAAAAAAAAATCACAATGTTAGCAACTTCTCAACCAGAATTTCACAATGGTAAGCAAAGATAATAGTCATCATTATTACTTTTTTTAAGATTTTTTTCTTTTTTATTTTCTTCTCCTTTCTCAAACCTTCTTTAATTTTTTTCAAATCCTTTCTCATGCTTCTTATTATTATTTAATTGAATCCTTTGTATAACTTAAGAATGCCACGAACTAGGAAATTCAAATAGAATAATGGAATGCTTTTTGGAGTGATCATAACAAGGAATCTTCTTTTGAAACTCAATTCAGATTAAATTTGTTGTTTTCTGATATTGAATTTCGATGAATTATTGTAGCCAATGGTTTCCTAATAAATTCGTTTATTTATATCAATTTGAATAAGTTTTTATCAATTTCTACTATTAATTGGCTCTTATGTCATCAAGTTTTACAGTATGTATTTAGGCGCTTGGTTCGGTAGCCTTTTTCACAAAGCAAAAAAGCAGAAAATACAGCTTCATTAAACAATTTTTTTTAATTAAACTCTTTGTTAAGCAAAGAAGTAAAATTTTACTATTGGTATTCAGCTTTATACTATTAGGAACACTTTCTTATTCTTTACCAAAAGCAAGTGATGTAAAATCTGTCACTTGAAACCGCTTATTCATTTGACAAATTTTGGGATGAGGAAGCAAAATTTATCAAATAATGGTATTTTGGAGATCATGGCTCTCCTTTATATAAGTTCGAGTGATTATTTTGGAGAAAGGAAAAGGCATATTATATGGCCCAAAGAGTATATGATGAAGGAAAGAGATAAGACCAAAACATAAAGAAAGAAAAAAAATAAAAAGAAGCACACTTTAGTTGACTTGAGAAACATTGAATGGCTTTGATGCAGAGGAGAAAAGAAAAAGGGTAATTTTTCACATGTACATCCTAAGATTACCATATGAAAACAGTAGTCTTTGCAATTGAAAGTAAATATAAATTGACGGATTTCGTTGTGCGGGTCTTTCAAAATATTCTCCAAACGTTGCTCCACCAAATAACTTCTTGGTCTAGTAAAAAAAGAGACATCATGAAAAGGGGGGTGTACAATTCTGATAAAAGCAAGCTATTTTGTTTCCTTTTTTTTTATTTTTTTTGTGGTTGTCGCCTTTAAGAAAAAGGTTTTGGGGTGATTGAAAGAGATGCTAGTACATGCTAACAACGTGGTTTATGTAAAGCAGAGCAAAGATGACTAAAACGGCTTTTGGGTTTGGCTTCTGTATTAACTATGATTAAGTAGACTGTAAGATCGAGACTTACTACTTAATTTCGCTTTTCCCTCGTGGCTACCAGAGACTCATGCCTGTTTATGGCTTCCTGATTAACTTGACCAATTCAATATCAAAAGCAATAAGTTTAAGTTTGACCAACTACTGCCCTCCCACAATGAGGCATGCCATGAGAGAGATGACGGAATTTTTTTTTTTTCCCTCAAATTTTTTTCACAAAAAGTTTTGTCTCAATGTCCTGCTCCACCTATGCCTCTTATAGGCTTCTTTAGAAAGGCTTTTTAAGAGCTGCTTTTGATTTATTAAATCCAAAAGTTATTTTTAAAAGTGTTTAAATAATCTATCAGATGTGTCATAAGAGAGATGACGAAATATTTTTTTTCTCAAATTGTTTTCACAAAAAGTTTCGTCTCAATGTCCTGCTCCACCTATGCGTTAGCAACCAAAAGTCCTAAAAAAACAACTAGAAAATTTTTAACCAGTTCCATAGCAAAGGTTTTAAGGTCAATTTTTTGTGCTATCAAAAGATATTGCACAGATCTTAAAAAACAAAACTGTTCTAGTTCTTTAAGTTTAACATCTAGCTATTGTTAAGAATAATCCCCATTTCGCACAAGTTTCCCAAATGATGCTTCTACATTTAGCTTTAGATTAGTAGCGAAACTTTGAAGCCAGTGGACAGCAGTGCAGGAAAATGACCTCATTACTCTTTTTTCACTTTTTGTCCCAAAACTCTACTATTGCTAAATGCAGGATTTGGCTTCTTCTTAGCATGCACCATCCGATTACAAACCCACAAAGTATGACATTTATTGCAGCCAACACAGCTTATTCCAACTCTTGGCAGATGGATGATCAATAAAATGTCCTACAGAAATCAGTAAATATCTTACCTACAATCCCCTCCCATTCCAAACCCCGTTGTTCTTTAAACCAAAAAGTTCTTGCACATAACATTGCCTGCAAAGTTGCACAGGGGACACGCATCATCAAAAGTCTCCAAGCCTTTGATCCAGACTAGCTCCAACATTCTGCAGAACTGATTTCAACTCTTCGCTATCACGAACTTTCAAACCCAAAGCTTTTATCATCAAATCTGGAAGATTGATCAATCGGCCATGCCGACTTTAAGATTGAACTATGACCAGTAAACTGTCGAGCAAATTTTCAACTGTTTCTCATCAAACAATTGCATTATTTTAATCCTACAAAAGCAGTAGTTTTACAAAGTGGATTCACCACATTAAAGTATGTTTTGTTTGGAACAAGATTTATAACTCTAATTTTATGGACTCTAATGAGACAACACACACACACTTTTCTTTCTAAAAATACTGAACCCTAAAAAACCACCTTTTTGTCCCTTAGACAGTCCATGTCTTCAGCTGACAGAGAATCTTTTTATGCTGTGTAACCAAATGAATTTACTCTTATCAAGACTGGACTTCCAAGTTCCAACAAACTCTTGCACGTTATTTTCCAAAATCAGTTGAAAGCGTGACACAATAAGTCTCAGAGTAGCCATACAATAGATAAGAATTACATTGAGCAGTGACCTGATAAGAGTCTTGTGATCAAACACGGTTAAGATTTAGCATTCTCCCGACTTGTAGCTTTCAAGAAAGAATGTTTCACATTCTCGAACACAGCTTTTAACCCAAAAAGCAAGGAAACCTCCTATTCTAATGCAATTGACAAAATTGCAGAAATAAAAATCCAGCACCATGACCAATGCTGTGCGTCATATGACAACCTTCTAGCAACGAAAAAAAGAACCGAAGAAGAAGACCGTCATATTACAACCTCCATCAGAGCACTTTAGTGGGCAACCTTTGGTTATAGTACGACTAGGAGTACATAAAAACAGAAGTCTATGATTGAGAAAGCACTAAAGCAATGATCTCTCCTCCACTTGATTGTTTTGAACTTTTCTTTGAATATATATATATGTATGTATGTATGTATGTATGTATATATACATACATATATAGGAAACTTACATGAAAGTTGAAACAAAGGAGTACAATATATACATCAGACCAATTTAGCAACTTGAGAACAATAAATTTAAATTCACACCAGTATAGGGACAGCAAAAATCAATTATAGATAAACGGAATGGTAAGCATAAAAGTCTATCCCACATATCAGCTCATTGCCTAAAAAAAAAAAAAGGGAAAAAATCAGTGTATATGCTCATAAAGAAAGGAAGACTAGAACAACCTAAAGATATAATAAAAATCATTCTCAATCCGTACCACCCTTAACAAAGATTAATAGAGCAATCAGTTTCACGAATGAAAGGTAAGTTGCTATGAAGTGGAAGTCAATCTATATCAATATCATGTACAATCAAACTGTTAAAATATTCAACACCAAGAAAAGTTGAAGCACATCCACATATACTAAATGCGCTCCAGTCACTCCATAACCAATTCGATTCATATTTAGAAATCCATTCTCATTACAAGTCATCCTTTTGCAGCATTACAAAACTATTGCAATAATTACAACACCATATATTTACAAAAACATAGAGAAGAATGAAAAAAGTCCTCAGTGTTAATTGAACACAATGGACAACCCAAACTTGTGCATTTTGACAACATACATTGTTACCCAAAATGCAGTCCAAGTGAGTGAATGATCATCAGTTGCCAAAACCGATGAACAATCGACAAACAGATCAATAAACCCCAAATGAGACCTTTGGGATCCACATTCTAGCAATTCCAATCACTTACATTCTCAGTATTATTTATTCTATGAACAAAGAAGTATCCAAAAATACGCACCAAAGTAGAATAACCAAGAGCCGAAGCCGAGTCTTGCTCAAGAACAGCAATCCGGGCAACGACTTAATCCGTTTTCATTGCACTCCAAACATCTCTTTATCACTTCTTCGTCTTCATCAAACACCTTTCTACTTCCACTGCAATTTAAACACGGAATAAACCTCACATCCCCACAAGTCCCGCACACAAACCCAGGTTCTCGTTTCGGAAACCCTTCGAGAATTTTTGCCAATTCGCCTGTTTCGAATAACTGCTTGATCACCTCAGCTCCACCAACGTACTTTCCTTTTATGAAAACCTGAGGCAAACCCAAGTTCTTATCACCCAAAATGCTCTGCAACTCTATTCTATAAGCGGAATCCATTGAAATGTCTCGTTCGTCGACCCAAACCCTAAATCCCCTAAATATCATCCGAACCGCGTAACAATCCTCGTAAGTCCTCCGAATTCCTCGCAAACTCGTCAAATACACGACGATTCGATCCTCCGTCCCAGGCAATCGAAGCGTCGAGCTGTTCAGAAAGGTGGAAACTTTGTAATCATTATGGCCGATCGATTTCGAGGGTTTTAGCTTCGACGAAAACTGCGATTGGGGGGGCTGTTCCTCGGAGCTCGGCGGCTGCTTCGCCGATTCGAAGATGCTGCAGAGCTTCTTCACCTTCCCTTTGATCGATTTGCTCGTCGACCGTACGGACTCGATCGAATTGTAGAGTTTCGCGAAAGAGCTCGTGCGATCGAGAGTCATTTGGGGCTGAATCCGCTTCTTCGGAGGGTCCACGGAGGCCGGGTACATGGAAAGCGTGCGGTTGAAAAAGGAGAACCTCGGTTTCTCCGAGGAATCGACCTTTTTTCCCATATCCGCCATTGATGAAGGTCAGGAAATCGCAGGGGAAATTCGTATTCTTTTAATTAAGCTCGTTTTCGCTTTTCTAAGCTTCGATTCCCCCAGACGATCAAGATTGAGACGATCTTGACCGTTCGATCGAGGGGAGAATCTCCGATTTGCGTATCTGGTTTTGGGCTGTTTTTTCTTGTTTTCTGTTTTTTGATCTGGTTTCAAAAACACTTTCGCTGTTTTCTGTTGTTGTTTTGGTTGTTGGTTGGTTTTGTTGTTGTAATAATAAAATAATATGAAAGAAATGAGAGAAATCAAAAAGGATAGAGGGGGCGGTGGGCCGCTCGACTTTTCCAAAATTGCGACGTAGACAGAAAGCAAAGAATCTCTGTTGTCAGAAAAAAAAATTATTATTTGGAGAAATTCTTTGGCTGTGTGAGGAAAAGAAGACGTATTGGTAACTCTAATTCTCAACCGTCCAATTTTCATTGCAGTTTAATTTTTTACTTTTAGATAATTCTGATATGTTCTACCGTTCATAACCTTCTATATGCGTAAGTTTTTTGACAAATATTTTTAATAAAAGTCCAAAAAATATTCTATTGATATTATAAATATTCTTGATATAGAATCTAGTAAGGTTACCGTCAGAGAAAAACTCAAGCTTTTTTTTTTTTTAATACACTATTGCAAATTTTCTTTTTTGTTGCAAGGAATATATTATTGGGGTAGAGTGAGAGAGAAGAGTGTAGAAAGGACGAAAGGAAGCGCGCTTGGGTTATTTATTTATTTAATTATGGAAACTTTTAGATTTATTTTTAATTTTTTGACACGTTTATTTAAAAGGTATATGGCAACCAACTGTTCATTTTTGTTTGTGGACGGTGGGGGGATGATGATCGAGGCGTTTGGGTTATTTATTTATTTATTTATTGACACATTTATACTTATTTTTAATTTTTGACACGTTTTTTTAAAAGGTTTATGGCAAACAACTATTCATTTTTGTTTGTCGACTTCTTCTGGGGTGAGGGAATGATGATAGAGCGACGCACCAGATTTTGCCGAAAGAAGGAGAAAAATCAATGTGGGGGAGATATCATCAAGTCTCATATTTTTTTTTTTCAAGAAAAAAAAATCTCAAATATTTTTTCCGCATTTTGCTAAGATACTAAACAGAAAAAAATCTCAAATAATTTTGAAACAGGACAAATCGTAAAAGAGATTTTCGGTTGACAAAAGACTTTTTTTTTTAAACTTGGATAATCTGTTTTAAACTTTTTTAATTTTAGGTGGGATCAGGTATAATTTTATTATTAAGTTTTACTTGCAACTTAATTTTTTCAATAATTTAAAATTTTCTTTCTGCTGTGAGAAAATTTTCCACAAATCAAAGAGGAATTTTTAAATACACGGGGTGTACTATATTGTTTTGCTTACATAGAACACCAGCTCAATAAAATTATTAAATTTGTATATTTTATCTATGTCAACTTTTTTGCAATTATGTTTTTCTTTTTTTAATGTGTATTGCATTAATTAATTGCTGAGTTAACACTATCATAGTTATTTTACTGAAATCCTTCGTTTTAATCTAAACTTTAAATAATGTTGTTTTTAATTTTTTTTTCACTAGATGCAGTTTTTCTTGTTAATAAGATAGCTTGTGCTTTTTTTTTTTTTTTCCTCAAGCAGTAGGAGAATATAAACATAAGTTAGAGCTTTTCAATTAACGTTTGGATAATGCTTGAAAATTTACTTTTTGATTTCAAAAGTGCTTTTGAATATGTTTGATTAAATAAGTTAAAATCTTTTATTAGTATAAAATGTAGTGTAATTTAAGAGTATAGGTGAAATTCTAAATTTACAATTTCTTGAATATAAGATCAAAATGTAAATAAAAAGACTTCTGATAAGCATTTTTTTTATAAACATAAAATGGTTGGCTTTTCTCCAAATACTTATGAAAGCTAAAAATAATTTTTTATAGTCCATCTAAACATGTCAAACAACAAGTTTTATGTAAATAAGTCAAAAGTAGCTTTTTTTTATATTCCAATGCTTTCAATTGTTAGGAAAACAAAGCATATAAACCTACTCATAGCGCCAAGTTCTCTCCATGCGGCCTTCTTGCTTCGATTACCGGTTATCAACTCCAACAACACTACCCAAAAGCATAAACACCAGTCGTATCTAAAAGTTTCCCATATTGGGAATATGCAAGAGCCACGTAATGAAAACACATATAAATATTTATGTGTTTTATATATAAAATTTGACTGACTAAAAAAACAAAGTCTATATAGAACAACTAACAGGAGTTTAATTGATTGTAGTTTTTGTGAAATCGTACCCAAAGGTTCCCTTAACAGTAACAGTTTTGCAAAGAAAAAGAAGTGGAGTAGGCAGAAGTCCATGTTGCTAATCCAAATATAACCGCATATAAGATTCTCGTCAACAATGAGACCTATTGGACACCAAAATGAATACCCAAACAAAAAATAATTAATTAATTAATTAATACTAATGGTTCTTAAACTTTAAAATATAGTTTATTTTGTTCCCTGAACTTTAAAAATCATAACTTTATCTCTAAACTTTCAAAAGTCCTTATTTTCTCTCCTAACTTTTTGATTTTTGGTTCAAATAGACAGAATTAAGCCTAAGTAATTCGCACATAAGTAACCATAAGAGCAAAAATGAGATTTTTACACTCTTACTTGTTGCCTTTTATTTAATCTAAACTCTCATTTAAGAAAGATTTGCCTACACATTTATTCTTATTTTAATACGTAACTCATTTAATAAGTTGATATTGTTTACCGATATCTGAATTAAAATATTAAAGAAGATAAGTTTCACATTAAAAATGAAGAGATATTGATAAACAATATCGAAAAGAAATATATGTACAAACTCTTTTTAAATCAAAGCAAATAAAAAATGTTAATTAAGAGTATAAACATGAAACAAAACCTAAAAGTGATAAAATCTCGTTTTTGTCCTTACAGGTGACACATATGCGAATCATGTGGGCTTAATTCTATCTTTTTGAATGAAAAAAACAAAAAATAATAAACAAAATGAGCAGCTTTGAAACAAGGACAAAATGCTAATTTTTAAAATTTAGAGGGTAAAGTGAGGAGTTTTGAAAGGTCACAGGATAAAGTAACGATTTTTCAAGTTAAGGTGGCAAAATTAGGGAGTCTAAAGTTTAGAGGCTATTAAACTTAATAACCCAAAAAAAAAAAAAGTTAATGATTGTATAAACTTATTACCTCATGTGTTTTATTCCAAGGAAGAAGAAATTGTGTAAAATAATGTTTTAAAATTGTAAATAAAAATATTTAATTTACAAGATTTAAATAATTATTTAGATTAAGCAATTATAATAGTTTTGACTAAGCAATTAATGCAATATTCACTAAGAAATAGAAACATAATTACTGTTAGGGGTAAAAATTGTTAGACATGTTTGCCCTAAGGAGTAAAAATGTAATGAGTTTTTGAAGACATTTTTATCAATAAAGAATTCATTTATTATTTATATACCAAATCTTGTCCTCTTTACGTTCATATTTGTTGAATGTATGATCAGCAAACAATAGTCTGAGACTGTCGGTCTAAACCTTTAAGAATTGGGCATATGATGGACTAATTATGCGGAAGACACGATTCTTAAGATGACGGTCTAAATCATAAGATCCGCAATCAAGGGAATAAAGTTGGACGCTTTATTAATGTAAAGATTGTTTTGTTGTTTATATCCCTATTGGAAGATAGTTTGTCTTGACCATCGGAGGTAGACTCCGTGAATAGAAATGTTGGCACGTTGTCATAGGTGACGATGTGTTGGATCGGGACATAAAGTGAATTGATTTGGATTAATAATTCTGTCTTGGCAAATCGATTCACTTTAGACAATCATTTGTATTGCATCTTAATCCTGAGATGACTAGTGGGCCCGTTGTCTTGACTTGTGTCTTTTGATGTGCCAAAGGGTGACACCTAGATCTTAATAGTGGTATGCATGCCGGTACGTTGGAGGCATGACTCTTGATGACGTAGACCTGTTATTCATAGATATGGAATCCATAGCTCCTCTTTAGGAGCAGTGATATCCTCTTATATACGTTATCCTGTAATTGAAAAAACTGGAGCGCTCAACCATTTGGATACATAGTTGTAACCGAATGGTATACTGTCTTTGGATGATAAGTTTTCCAATGGTGAGATAATGGAACGTAAGATAAAAATAATCGGGAAGGTAAGACAGAACTTGTCCTTAAGCCGATTATAGATA
>CAMOHE010056055.1:5654-23676 GCA_946598075.1 Artocarpus hirsutus
AGACCAAATTGGAGGGAAAATCTCTTGCAGCAGGGAGTTGCCACATACAACTGCTCCTACGGAATCAAATCTGAAACTACCCCCAACTAAGTACTCGAAGTAGAAGGATCTCAATCCAACTAGTCTCATTTTTCCTCTATAACCCTAGCATCCTTAGAAAAAGGCTAATGAACACCATACTACTCAGACCATGGAGAGCAAACCTCTATAGGTGTCCATAACCACCATCTTCTCCATCATCATCTCCACTCATAAGCCTCCATAACCACCTAGACACCATCCTTCCTAAGTTTAAACCATCATATTACCACCATAAGCCACCATCGATATACCCCAAAACACTCACAAACCTTATTGCCAATCTCAAAACCATCTAGGAAGAACACCACAAAGGCCCAAGTCCACTACCTCCATTCACCAGAAGGTTAGAACCTGCATATTTTTCGGCAAGATTCAAGCAAACCCAAGGCACTCACTTAACCTCATTTGGAATCGAAAGAATCTCCAAATCACCCCAAAATGAAGCCCTTTCACGACCCAAATAACCCCCATGCATAAGGAGAACCAAAGCCATCATTAATGTGTTTATGTTTCTCTCCCACACCACGCGCATGATCAGGGGCCTTTTTTTAACAAAGTTATCATCTCTGATGTCGTAACGGATCTCACCCTTAGATGTGACCATCCCTGAGGCTACCTAGGTTTAGTCATAACCCTAGCTGGGGCTACCACAAGGTGAGCCTAGCTAAAACTTCAACCACTCTTAATGCTAAAGCAACTGCCGCGGACTTGATCAGCTTTTGTCACCTAATGAGTAGCCACATCAGCTTCTGTCAGACTACACCCGAGCCAATAGAAAGAGGCCACAAAGTCCGCACACTTCATGTGTGAAGGCCCACAACAAAAGCGCCCCAACAACAGGCCAAGTTTAAAACAAAGTTAATAAATAGGCTAAAAAATGTAAATACAACTTTATTAAGAAGATAAATTATAAAAATACCTCCAATTTAAATATCATCAACTAATTCTTTAGAAAACACTAATTTTAAATCCTAAAAAAAATAAATGCAGACTATCTTACTCCTCCCTTCCTCTCTCCCTCCTATGATGGCACGATGACTCTGAAACCGACGGAGAACACAACCCAAGAGCATCGTAGTAGATCTTCTCCATGAGTCGTCATTGTGGTTAATGAAGATGACCTTAAAGTCGCCAAAGCAAAGGAGATCAATCATTGACAAAGACGAACGACAATCGCGAAGTTCGTCACCCCAACACCGTCGTTGATGTCTACAGCTACAATAATGTCGTGGCAAAACTGTGGGTTGTGTCATCACCTTGCGTGAAGAGCCCTATTGTCGTCACTCCAAGAAGTAGGTCATTACCGATGGAGTCGTCCCCATTGTCGCCAGAGTTGCGATCGTTGCTAGCATTGTTGTTGTCACCCAAGAAGTAGGTCACCATGGGCAAGGGAGAAAGATGAAAGAAAAAGAGGAGAGATGAGAGAGAAAACATGTGCTAGGATTTTTGACAGGTGAAGAAGATAAGGGTGTTTTCAAAATTTTACAGCAATTTGGCCTATTTATTAAAGTTATTAGAAATTTGGTCAAATAAATTTCATTACATTATTTTGGCTTATTAATTACAATTTTTATTTATATTTTTAAATATGCTTTTTTGCTTTTTTTTACCTTTTATTATTTAATGCCTCTTAGAGCCCTACGTCATTTTTATGCTCTATGAGAGGCGCCAAATTAGACCAAGCTAAACGGGCCATTCCAAGACACACCTCTTTGACTCGAGCTTGGCCCAAACCCTCATATTAGACTGTGCCAAAGATGTAGGCTCAAAATAAAACAAGGCCAATTAGATATATTTTTTAATAGGGCTTTTTTCATAAACATCATCTTTTAAGATTTACTTTTTATAAATGTCACACATGTTTATTTGTGGTACAACTTAATATATAACATAAATGATAATATAGTATAAAATTTTTTAAATATGAGATAAATAATCACAACTTTTAAAAATGTTATATAACATGTAAATTTCTCTTTTTAATCATTACATGATGTAGGCTGGGCAGGTTGAGCCTCCCTTTTCATTCACTTAGCCAGCCTGGCGGGACTCGCCTTTTCATTCGAGCCAGCCCAATCTAGTTTGATTTTCATTTTTGGCTTATATGAGTTGAGTCGGATGGCCCGAAATATATCTCTAGCTCCATGCATTCTTAAAATAAACAATGCATTAACAGAGGAGATGAAAAAAATCATGTGGATAGACGTCTATTTAATTGTTGGTTAAAAATGGTCACATAGTGCTTTAATTGTAACTTTATTGTAGACGATAAAATAAAAACCTCAAACTTTTAAAAAATAATAATCTATTTAAAAAAAAAGCTGTATTTTGTGGTTGCAAAAAAAAAAAAAAAAAAAAAAAAAAGAGTATTCAGTGCTATTCAGAACTTAAAATATCCTTTTGCGTCCTTTTTTATCTATCATTATCTTTATTATCTCAAAAATATTTGGAATAAAATAATTCATATATTGGTTAAACTAGGACTATTTTAATTCGTATGTTGCTTAAGCTAGGACTATTTTATTTCTGTCGTTTGAATCGAATTAAAACTTACCATCTCCTTTTACTCTTCTTTCTTAGGCTATAAATATTTCGGCCTTTGTATGTTCTTTTTATATAAAAAAAGTAAGGAACTAGGACTATATAAAAATAAAGGTATTTATTTTTACTTTCTCTCGTTCCATTTAAAAAAAAAAAGAAAAAATCTTATTTTTTTTAATATTTAGATATATTTGCTATAGTAGACGTTAAAATTCTCTCTCTTATATTTGAGAACAAAAATTATAACTTCTTCATTTGATATCCAAATAAGATGATTCTTTTTTCATTGTGTTCCTAGTGAAGTAAAGTGAGAAATAAATTAAGATCTATATTGCATATTTTTTAAGATCATTGAAATTAAGATTTTATTATATTTATTAATAAATCAAAAACTATTTTCATTATCTCTTTAAAAACAAATTCGAATTTTATTTCATGCTCAGATTAAAACTTAAATGTATATCTAAATATCCATTTAAATAACTATTTAAATTATTAACTTAAATTTTAATTTAAATCATATAATTTAAGTTAAATTATTAATTTAAATCTATTTTCGAAACGAAGGCTTAAAACTTCCCATCTCTTTTACTCTTCTTTTTCGGGCTATAAATATATCCGCACTTGTACGTTCTCTTTACATGAAGGAAGCAAGGAACTAGGACTATATAAACAGTATTTATTTTTACTTTGTCTCCTTCCATTAAATAAAAAAAAAAAAAGAATTCCTATTTCCTTATACTCATTAGCCTATTAGGCAACAAATGCACCAGCTTACCAATTTGCCTTTTTCTCCGTTTTCGTTAAAAAAACATTTATTTATTTTTTCGCCTTTTGGCTTTTTTATTTACCTCTTCTTCCCTAACGCTTGAGGGAAACAGAGAAGCAGCAGCGCGAGACAGAATTCAAGCATCAATGGCGGCGGCGGCGGCGTCGGGAAGGCGGTGCCACTATGAGGTTCTCGGTATCCAACGCGAAGCTACCGCGGACGAGATCCGATCGGCGTACAAGAAGCTCGCTCTCCAGCTTCACCCGGACAAGCTCGTCCAATCCGGACTCTCCCAGTCCGAAGCCACCGCCAAGTTCCAGGAGCTCTCTCAAGCGTACGAGGTCCTCTCCGACCCCAAGGAGCGCGCCTGGTACGACTCTCACCGTTCGCAGATCCTCTTCGCTGATCGTAACTCGGCCGATTCGGTCCCCGACTCGGTCATCCCTAACCTCTTCTCCTTCTTCTCCAACACCGTCTTCTCCGGCTACACGGATTCCAAGAAGGGATTTTATAGGGTTTACTCCGATGTTTTTAACAAGATCTACGCGAATGAGGTGAATTTCGCGTCTAAGCTAGGGTTAGGGTTGGACTCCGTGAGGGAAGCTCCAGCGATGGGGAATTTGGAGAGTCCGTACGCTCAGGTGACGGCGTTTTATGGATATTGGCTGGGGTTTTCGACGGTGATGGATTTCTGCTGGGTTGATCAGTACGACGCCGTGGCCGGAGTGAATCGGAAGTCGAGGAGGGTTATGGAGGAGGAGAACAAGAAGATTAGGAAGAAGGCGAGGAGGGAGTACAACGAGACGGTTCGGGGGTTGGCGGAGTTTGTGAAGAAGAGGGATAAGAGGGTGATTGATATGGCGGTGAAGAGGAATTTGGAGATGGAGAAGAGAAGGGAGGAGGAGAGGGACAGGAAGAAGAAATTGGAGAGAGAGAGGTTGGAGCGGGCAATGGCGTACGAGGAGCCGGAGTGGTCGAAAATTGCCGAGGAGGAAGAGGTGGAGGAGGAGAATAATGGGGGCGAGGAAGTGGAGGAGAAGAAGAAGGAATTGTATTGTGTGGTGTGTGGGAAGAAGTTTAAGAGCGAGAAGCAATGGAAGAACCATGAGCAGTCGAAGAAGCACCGCGAGAAGGTCGCGGAGTTTAGGGAGTCAGTCGGGGATGAAGAGTTTGAAGATGGTTTGGAAGAAGAAGTGGGAGAAGAGGAAGATAGCGGGGTTGAGGAGTTGGCAGAGAAGATGAGAGATGGTTTTCAGATTGGCGAAGAAGAGGTTGAATTGAGCAATGGAGATGATGATGAATTTGGTGAAGTTGGTACTGCGTATGGGGATGTGGTTGATGAAAATGGTGAGAAAGCTGGTTTTAACACTGAAGATGATGAGGATGAAAACTATGTAAACGAAGATAAAGGCGATGAAGGGAATGTTGATGATGAAATTGGTGTTCTTGAAGCAATGTTGGGTAGACGTAGGAACAGGAAAAAGAATGGTTCTTTGCGAGAGACTAATGGAACTTCAACCAATGTTCATGTTGAGAATGATGATAATGATGATGATGATGATGAATTTATGAACTACAATAAACGGAAGGCCACGAGGCGGAATCGGAGAGCAAGAAAAGAGAAGAGTGGAAAGAATGGTGAGGAGGCTGTGAAAGATGACAGGAATAGCACTAGTGAGCAAAATAAGAAAAGTAATGGAGATGAGAATTTGCACCACCAGGAGGAGTCGTCTTCTCGTTCTGTTGCGGAAAATGAAGGTAATGGTAAAGGAGATGATATGTTAGCAGATAACAAGAAGAGCTCAAATCAACATGTTGACAGAAAGGGAAAGAAAGGAAAGAAAGCTAAGGTAAAATAAAAGGAATGAATAACATTCCACTAAATTTGGCTGCTCATAATTACTGCTCTTTTTCTTTATGATTTGTCTCAATGATTGATATATTATATGCCTGAAATCAGGCAACGTCAAAGAATTCAAGCAATACATGCGAGAAATGCGGTGAAGAGTTTGAATCAAAGTAAGAAATTTTATTTTCTCCTTTTGCGTAATAGTTCTGTTATCATCAGCTGCCCTTTTGTTTTCTTCTTTTGCTGCTATGGATATTCTGTTTACTTGAATTTATGTTTTCTCATTGGCAGGAATAAATTACACAAGCATTTGAATGACACTGGACACGCTTCACTAAAATACCGATGAAAAGACAGTTGCCGAGTATATTATGAAGCCTGATGCGAGGAAATTCGTTTTGCGATTCTTATTCATCAATGTTGGTCGGTGTCATTTTTAGGTTCAAATTACTTTTCCCTTTGTATTTGGAAAGTGCATGTCACTACTTACAAGAATAGTTAGGTATAAAAAAGGAGAGAGGAATTATACTTTGTATTTTTAGGATCATGAAAATTTGAAGAGTTGAGCTCAAATAATTAAATTACTTTCATTCTTTCCAATATTTGTTTGGCCTGAACAAACTTTCATGGTTGGAACTTGGAGGAAGATTTTTTAAGCGTTTTTGGATGTGCAAGTAAGTTTTTATCCTGTCATTTTATTTGATTTCGTGAATTGTTTGAATGTTGTCAAAATATAGATGGCATTTCTTAGCATCAACCATCCTTTCTAATATCCAATGTAGAATTAGAGTGTAGCAAAAAGAAGACATAAAAATAATATAGCAATTTAAATCCATTGACTTCATTTTCAATGGACAAGTTTCCTAGGTTTACATAGTACGCGTCCCAAGAAATGCATTCCGAAAAGGCTCTACCATCGGAACCAAGAATAATTGTTCACAATAATTGCAATAAATTAACGTTTTGCAGTCGCAATTCACAATGGGTGGGTAGAAGCTTCATGTATATATGCCATAGCCTCCGCTTCTGAAAGCTGTTTCCCTTCCACCAGACCCCTTATCAATGTTTGGGCATACTTTTCAGATGGAACTCGCAATGGAAGCTCGCCGGATTTAAAGCCCTCAATTTCAGAAGGTGCACACCTGCCAGTGAACGATTGAGAACAATAAAAAAGAATTCGAGATTCTTGAACAAAGTAAAAAGTTATTTGCCCACTTACGTCATTGTGAGTACGGGTATATCATGCTCCTTGCCCAAGTAAACAACATTACGGTACCAACCCCTCTGCATATGAAACACACAATTAAACTGATAGATTTCTATGGCTATGGACTAGTCACATAAAAAAAGCATTGCAGATGGATTTTGGCATTAATCATTCCTATTGCTTGGGAAATGCTAGATCATGCGTTTATTTATGCAGCTAGATTGACTATGTAGACCCCATTTGGATTCAGGGTTCATTTGCTTTGAACCCAAGTTTCATTTGAAACAGCGTTTGGCAAAGAAGGTCCGGGTTTCAATCTTTGACTTGACTCGTTGAGGGCTTCAAATTTGGAAACACTCCCACCTTCCTCCAAGGGAGTGGCAAGTGCACCTAATATGATTGTACCACATAGACAAGCAAGTCTCATCCAAACCTTGATATCTTAATATAAATACTAAATAGTAATGGCATTAACGTACATAACTATAAATAGGCATTTTATTTTTTATGTGGAGATGGTCCAGTGATTGATAACTTCAGCCTTGAAAACCGGTATATTTTTAAGGTTTGAATTGTTCTATCCCAAATTAAAAGAATGCATCAAAAACATGAAATACCTTTAAGTTAACCTCCAAAGAATTTGACTTTCCACTTGTGAACGAGTCTAAAGCGCTCAAATCAAACAAAGGAGAATTGATCGCGGTACTTTGAGCATTCTCCTGAAGCAAAACATCGTTGAATTGTTCGAGTCTAAAAAAATTAAGAGTAGAGAACAAATAAGCAAAATAGTGGTTTATATATCAACAAAAAGATGAAAGAACAGGACACCCAAAAAAAAGCAAGAGATCACGTACGTAATTCTATACAGGCACATGTAAACTTTCTCTTGGTTGTTGGTTTCAGGATTGAGAAAAGCTACCCCTCCAGCGCCCCATGTTTGTGTAGATTCACGACCAAAGAATAAGCGATGAGGGAATGAATTCCACATAGTCTCCTTTGGCGGTGTTTTATCCTCTGAACCAGAACATGGCTTTTGCATACCTTCCACCTATTTCAACAACTCGTGAGAAACACAAATATGCTTAACGTTTGCAATATAGCAACATCATTTGTTCACATTTCTAACTCAAGTTTTACCTGTCCACTTTCAATATAGCATAAGAATCTTGGTTGCCACATATTTGAGCCAAAACAGGCATACCAGACATCAATTTTCGAAAGCTCTGATCTCCATGTCTTTGTATTGCTTTCCACTTGACCTACAAAGAGTTCAAAAGTCAATCTTACTAATAGATAAAGCCAAATAATTTTTTAAGTAGGCACTCTCCTGTATCACTTTCGCCTTATAATCTAATGTACCTTCATTAACTTTCAACCTTGAAAGCGGTTCCACAACACCCTCAAGAATCTCTTCAAAATTTTCTGATACACCATTCGGATGTTCATTATCCTCCACATCAGAATCGGAGCTTGAGCTTAAAACATACTAGAGTGGAAAGGTCAACAATCTTAGCAAATTTCATGGTGGTTTAGTTTTTTGACAAGCAAAAAAATGCTCTTAATCCAGAAAATAATAACAATGATAAATAAAAAATAAAAATAAACAAGTTAAACTGAGGATAAATAAAATAAGACTAATTTGACTTCAAGCCCAAGAAACCTAGACTTGTTAATATTGCTAAATAATGGTTCATGTTTCTTTCAAGTACAACTTATGCTTTGATTAGATGCTTCAATATTAAGCTTTTGCAAAGTACACACATCAAAGTTTCAGTCTAAAATTTTAGTGATTCCTAAACCAACAACTCAAAGATGAGTTATAGAAGGCCAAGAAAGCTCCAAGGAAGACACTCAAGTAAGGAAGTATACTAAAATATGGTAACAGAAATGCTTTATGTCAAATTTAGATATCAATTATCTTCCCAACTAAACAGACTCATACCTGGCAACTAAGAAAACAATTCTACATACTTCAACAAGTTAAAAGGCAATGTTTTCCAATTTCAACTGCTTAGAGGTCAGAATAAAATGTGTATATATCTCTAATTGAAAAGACAAAGGAAGAAAAGAAGCTACAGGAATAGTAGTTGTCTTTTGATTGAGTAATTTCTCTGGCAGTTCCTCCGCAAGTGTTGGCCAGAAAGCACATAATTGCTTTCGAACCTGCAAAGTGGATCACATATGCTATAGTGAAATTGAAAAAAATGCTTGATATAGAGCCAAAAACAGCCAAAATAGACCAGCTGAATAAATATTGTGAGTACTCCCTCACTCCCCACCCCCTCCTCAAAATAAGAAATAAAAAAGGGGCAATACAGATTTTGAATGTTATTTTACCGCTTGTATTACACGCCATGTAGATTCAAATGGATATGCCTCTGAAGATCCAAGAATTGGTTTATCTTCTAGCAAAACTTCAACACAAGCAAGCATTGAATTTGCTATAGATTCAAGATTGTACCCTCCTTCCAAAGCTAGTATTATTTTCCCATGGGCAAAATCCATCAACTGAAGAAACAAAAAATTTTGAAAAAAAAAAAAAAAAAAGAAGTTGTGAATGATCCTGAACATCACTTCATCAAACCATAATAAAAAGCAGTCTAATGAAACAAAAATTAGAAAATACGTCAATTGCAATCTAATAGGCACTAGGTTTGGAGAGTGGAATTGAGAATGCAACAATCGTCATTCAATGATAAAGGTTATATTCTATCAACATAACAATCCAATAACGCAAAAATTGGAAAACAGGCTATTCAACATCTAAAATGTCACCAGGTTTAAAAAGTGGTTAACCTTATATTGCAACCTACCATCATTCAACAATAAAGGTTACATTATAATATAAGAAGATATAGAAGATAAAATAATTTAAAATAAATAGGGGAATAATAAAAGAAGATAAAGAAGATAAGATAATAGTTTAATAAATGTATGACCTTCTTAAGCATAACTGAGTATCCATACGGTGTGACACGACAGCCTCCTAGGGGATCACCAATAGCTGTTCCAAGCAATAGTCAAAAGAGGTGATGCAAACAGAAAAGTCATCAAAATTATTTTCTGATTTACTATCCCGTACCAAAAAAATTTGATAGTGATGAACAAACATAGGATGTAAAGGAGAAATAAAACCTTAAGCATTCTTGCCAAAAAACTATTATCTATAGGAATGCTGAAATAATTCAGTAAAAGTGTAAACAAACTCTTCAATAAGGTCAAATAACCAACCTGCATCGAATCCAGCGGAGACTATAATGAGGTCAGGGTCAAATTCCTTGGCAACAGGAACCAAAATATGGTCCCAGACTGCAAGATAATCAGCATCCCCACATTGACCATTCTCCCAGGGGACATTTATGTTATATCCTGTACCTGGTCCGTCGCCAACCTTTGTATAAAACCCATCATCATTAGCTGGATAAAAACTCCCAAACTCATGCCTACAGAAAACCAGAGAGTTCCATATGATCAGGGCGATCCCAGTGATTTTATATGACAAACAGATAAATTAAGTTGCATACTAACTCCTACAGGAAACATTTATCGGAAAGGGACAACAGAATCGACTTCATCTAATGGTATCACTTGCCCATTCCTTGACAAGCACAAAGAACAATTTAATTTGCAGCTTTACATTTGGAGAAAATAGTTAACTGCTTACGCACATCTAATTAACACCTTTACAGGGAGAGCACAGTCAAGTTTTGTGGATGCAACTACACGTTAATGGCTTGTATGTATGGAAAGATCGGTTGTCAGGTAAATTTGAAACATACCTATGAACAGAGAAAAATAAAACACGTGGATCGTCCCAGAACATCTTTTGAGTAGCATTGCCATGATGGACATCCCAATCAACAATCAAAATTTTTTTAATACTCAGTTCTGGCTGTCAAATAAGACAGGTGTCAGGAGAAGATAACCAAAAGAGAACAAACAAAGAGACAGATTACGAAAACCCATCACTGAATTAGTATAAGAAAGATGGTTCTCACTTTTTCATTCAGTAGAAAACTTGCTGCAACAGCCACATTGTTGTATAGACAAAAACCCATTGGTTCATCTCTTTCAGCATGATGCCCTGGAGGTCTGACAATAGCGACAGCAGAATCTAATTCTCCTTTGGCAACTTTTTCAGTAACCTATGTCTCAAAACATCAACAATAAGGCTCTTTAACTCGAACCTTGATATACAAATGCTTGCATTACTTTTGACAATATGAAATTTGCTTCATGTGTATAAAGTTCTGAAAATTGCAACAAGATCATAATTTGAAACTTGCAACTTGACTCCATTCGGTGTTTCAAGTGATTCATAAACTTAAAATAAAAAAATAAATAATAAAAAAAAAGAGACAAACAACTGGTTGTATTTTTAGATATTTTATGTACGGTAAAATTTCAAGAAGATAAGATTAAGATTCAGAGTTCGATTTCTTAAATGATGAGAAACTTTAGCCTCGTTTTAGCTGATAGAGAAAAGAGATCACAACAGCATTGAACCTTATATAAGAAAAGGACCAAAAAAAAAAAAAAAGCAAAACGTGTTATTCTAAACATACATTTGGGAGAATACAGGATTCTGCTGAAACAAAATAACTCTAACAGTTGAAAATAAGAAGCGCTCAAAACAAAGGAATCAGCAATTATTAGAAAGCAATATTAAAAAGCAAGAAAATTCAAAAGCTACCCAAAATCTCTTAAAATTATTACCTCCATAACAGACCCAGCAGCAAGATAAGCAGCTTCAGATGATCCTTCGTTAAAATATATGGAATTATAATTCAATGCAATCCCAGCTCTTCGTGAATCAAACTGTTTGGAACTTATGTTCTTAATTAGCTTCACATGATTTGGGGAGTGAACTAGCATAACATGTTTATCCTCAGCCTCTTTGGCATCCAAAAGAACACACCTGAAATAAATATATATACACACACATATATATGTGCGTGTGTAATAAAACACCAAAATTCAAAATGGGAACAAAATCCAAACGCAAAAGAAAAGAACATTCTTTTAAAAGATCAATGATCCAAACACATGAAATTACAGACGAATAACCACCAGAACATTTGGAATTTCCGAATTCCTTTTATTATTTGAAATTGAACTTGCGCAACTAAGCTTAAAAAATCATTTTTTTCTCTTTCTTTTTCCCAGCATTTTTCCCGGAATCCAAACAGCAACAAGCCAGCTCAAAGAACAAGTATCAGGCGCCGAAAGTCGCGTTACCTTTGAGGCACACCAGCGGTTTGAAGCTTCTTCCAAATGGCTCTGATGCGATTAGGGTTTTCGGGATGGTCTTCATCGTTGGGCGTGTGGTGCTTACACATCCTCTCGTCGTATAAAAGTCCGACACGCCTCTGTTCATTCTTCTTGGTCTCACTCTCCCTGCGCAGCTCCGCCATTTTCGATCTCTCTCTTTCTCTCTCTGCCTTTCTTTCTCCTATGGGGAGAGAGCGAAGACCAGAAGGAAGTAAAAGTCACCATAATCATGGCCATCCCATCCGAATTTGATGGAATCTAAAGTTAAATTTAAATTTAATTAAATTAAAAAAAAAAAAGGCGTGACGTGTTTGGTTTTTGCTTTTGTCATTTCCCTCGCCTTCGGCAATATTTGAAAAAAAGGTAAAAGAAGATTGAAAATTAAGTGAATGTTTTTTTTTTTTTTTCATCAAAAAGAGGTTTTTTTTAAACATCAAAGCTATTTCAATTGTTTAAAAAAAAAAAAAAATAGCTGTATCGAAGAGAGAAACTTAACTAATGTGGAAATAAAAAAAACTAAAACTGTTTTGATGCCTAAAAAGTTAATTTTTTTATGCTTAAAAATAAAAAAAAAAGTTATTAATCAAATAAAATTTTTTAAAAAAGTTATTTTTAAAAAAGCCTCCCTTCGCCTTCTCCCTTTGATCCTTGGAATTTTTCGTTTTACCTTTCTCTGTTTGAGAAAATTACACCTCATGTCATCTTGTTTTTCATCCATTATTTATGCCACAAAAACAAAACTTAACAAAATTTACACTTTTTTCTCCTTTTTCTTTTTCCTTTTTTTATTCTCCTTTTTTCATACAAATGGAAAAGGCCCCCAGCTCTCTCTCTCTTGTATATGTGTAATATTATCAAAAACAGATTCAAGATAAAATTTTATGAACTCAAGAACTCCATAATTAAATGTTAATGTACACAAAGTTGTAAGAAACAGCAAGACAGCAAGAAACTCAGGGGGTGTTTGGCAGTGGTAGTTCCCACCACAAACTCAGTTATAAACAGTAAAAAATTTTTACATGTTACAGTAACAATAAAAAAAATTGCTACAGTATAAAGCTCTCACATGCTACAGTAAAAGTCGTTCCCACCACCCTTCCAAACACCCACTCAATAGTCACTTAAAATTAAGCGTTTTTCATGTCAAAGAAAATGGAAAAAAGAAGTCTATAATAGGATAGGGATATACTTCATTCAAGCAGAATACTATCATTCAAGAAGGCCCAAAATGAAATGATATTAGGAATGGCATCATCTGGATTTTTTTTTTTTTCCAGCTGTTCAGTTCTGCCAATTAAGCTGTACTCTACTCACCTGGTCATCCCAGCGACTTTGAAATCCTTAATATCACAAATGTCAATCAAGAACTTCATCTACTTGAACCAGAAATTTGAACACTCTAGATTTTAAGGTACAAACTCAGAATTTAATATCTATATCTTTGTAAAAAAAAAATGGGGGGAAAAACAACAAACAAACAAATAAGAGAGAGGGAGAGATCTATTATTTGGCTACTCACCATATGGCTACATACTATATAGTAATTTTCATTGAAACATACACAGTAAGGAGTAATTGAATACCAAAAGGAAAAAAATAATAAACTCAAAATTTGAGCCTTGCAAGTACATAATAGCCTGTCTGAGGACATTGAATATAAAAAAAAAGTATGTCCATTGAAAAACCTAAATTGAGAAGAACCAACCAGAAAATTGCACCTTGCGAGTACAACAACCTGCTCTTAAACTCAGGCCACATTCTCCTGACTTTGACTTTGAAAGAACCAGCAACATTGACAAAAGAAAGTTCTTAGATTTCACTTTTCAATTAGAGAAATAACCAAGAGATTTAAAGTCAACAATATCAATTGTTCCATTATTAACTCATACCAATCTCCACATCTTCATATTAGGCCTCTACACTAGCCTTTGAAGTCTCAACTTCTTCTTCCACCATATTCCTCGACTGCTTTTATTTGCCCCCTTGTGATCCCGTTGAGATGTAAATCCTTTTCTTTCATTTAATCTAGCACTTTCTTTGTGGTCTCTGAAGCCTTAAGGCAAAGAGACTGGATCATCTTGTTGTACTCGTCAACGTTAGGTTTTATCCTATGATCTTCCATCTCGGCCAGCAAATCCAAAGCTTTGTCAAACTCTTTAAGAGTTTGAAATACCCACAAACTCGCATATGGTACATCACAAGGCTAAGCTTGGAATGCTGCTTTTTGGCTTCCGATAGAATCTTACGAGCTTCCTGCATTGGTGCAACCACTGATAATAACAGTATACTTTCGTTTTACCTTCTCAATTATATTTATCTTATGTTTTGTTATCTCACTATTGTAATAATTACTATTTATAATTAATATAAATATTATACTATTCAGTTACACATATGTATCCAAATAATTGAGTGCTTCAGTTTCTATTTATAGGATAATGCCTATGAGAAAATATCATTAACTTTACAAAAAAACCATAGATTCCATATCTATGAATAACGGGTCTATGTTATTCAAGAATCATGTCTCCAACATGCTAATATGCGTACCTATGATTAATTCAGGACGTCACTCTTTGGTATATCAAAAGACAAGGTAAGAATACAAATTCATTGATTTATTTTAAGATTAAGATGCAACATATATGATTGTCTAAAGTAAATTGATTCATTCAAACAAAATTATTAACAAAATCAATTCATCTTTAGTCTTGATCTAATATCTGCCACAAATGATAATATGCCAATGTCTCTACCTATGGAGTCTCACTCTGATAACCAAGACAAGCCATCTCCCGTTAAGGATATATATAACATAACAATCTTAACATGAATAAAGCATCCAACTTTATTCCTTTAATTACAGACCTTTTTTTTATTTATACTATCACCTTAAAATTCATGTCTTTCGCATCATTATTCCGTCATACGCACGATCTTAAAGGTTTAAATTGATTGTCTCAAATTTTTATTTGCTTATCATATATTCAACATAAATAAATATAAAAAGGACAATATTAGATATATGACATAAATAATTCTTAATTAATTAAATGTCTCAAAAAGTATTACATCACTTAATTCTTAGGGCACCTGGTCTAAAAATCTCCCACTTACCCTAAGTGAGTAAATTTTACATGTTATGCATTCCCATAGCCTCTACATGTTTCTCGAAGGTCCTCATTGGTAATGTCTTTGTAAAAGGATCAATTGTATTGTTTTTTTCGGATGCAATCCAGTACATAGCAATACACCTATCCTCAATGAAGTCCCTTATCATACGATGCTTTTGGTCTATGTATTTACTCATCTTTTGATTTCTTGATTCCTCAGTATCAGCTTTCGTTGTATAGTTATCACAATATAGCATAATCGGCTTATCCATACTAAGAATTACTTCAAGATGCCCAAGGAACTTACGGAGCTGCATTACTTCTTTCAAAACATCATTGGTTGCCACACACTCAGCCTCCATCTTTCAGTGTAATCATACTTGACACTTCTTCAAACAATGGCACCTCCACCAAGAGTAAATGCAGACCTAGAAGTCGATCTTCTCGAATTCAAACATGATTGAAATCATGAATCAGTATATCCAAGAGGTGGTAGATCCTCACTAGAGGATTCCAACATATAACTTATAGTCCTTCTTAGGACTTAAAAATGTGCTTGACAGCAACCTAATGATTCAGTCTTGGATCCAACTAAAATTGACTTACTATCTAGACTGCATAACATATGTTAGGTCACGTACAAAGCATAGCATTCATAAGATTATCTACTGCCGAAGCATAAGGCATCTTGTTCATGTATTCTCTTTCCTCATCAATCCGTGGACCGTTCTTTTTAGAAAGAGTAATTCGAAACCTAAATGGATGTCTGCCTTTCTTGGAATTTTTATTGCAAACTTCTGAAGAATCTTATTTATGTATGAAGGTTGGGATAAAGTTATCATTTTATTCTTTCTATCTCAAAAAATTAGGATAACCAAAACATAATTAGCTTCATCCAAGTCCTACAGGTCAAACTGCTTAGTCATCCAAACTTTGACCAATGACAACATCCCTACATCATTGTCAATAATTAGAATATCATCTATATAGAGCAGTAAAAAATCTACTTTCTTATCCTTGATGTGTTTATAAAGCAAAGTTCATAAAAATCTTGACCACTTAGTCAAATCTTATGTTCCAAGAATGGGAAGCTTGCTTAAGTCCATATTTAGACTTTGGCAATCTGCAAACCTTATTTTCTTGACTCTTAGTCTTGAAACCATTTGGTTGTACCATATATATGACCTCATTAAGATGGCCATTTAAGAATATCATCTTGACATACAGCAACAATAGACAAGAGAACGCGGATGAACTTAAGCATAGCTACAGGCGAAAAAGTTTTCTCATAGTCAATTCCTTCCATTTTCATGTCTTCTTTTGCTACCAATCTAGCCTTATAAGTTTCGACTTTCCCATTTACCCCTCTCTTTCTCTAAAGACCTATTCACACCCTATGGGTTATACCCTTTGGGAAGGTCTACAAGCTTCCAGACTTAATTAATCTTCATAGATTTCGTCTCAATGTTCATAGCTTCTATCTAGATTTTTGCATCAACATCCTCTAAAGCCTCTTCGTAAGTATAAAAATTCTTGTTATGTTCAACCGGTTCAACTAAATAAGCTTGACTATTGAACATATACCTCTCGAGTTAACATCTGACCCTCCCACTACGTCGAAGCTCCCTAAGTTATTATTCAACCAGTTTTTTCCACATTGATTGGATCAATTTCCATTAGAACCACCAAAGTGATTGTATCACTTGCCATCTCCTCGACTACTACTCTACTTTGAGGCTTAAAGTCGTTCATGTAACTTTCCTCGAGGAATATTACATTCGTTAAAACCACGACTTTATTTTCTTTTGGTTTATATAAATAACCATTTTCTATCTCTTTTAGATATCTTACAAACACATAAACCTCTAAATGTGCCTCCAACTTATTCACTTCCTTATCCAGGATATATGTAGGACATCCCCTTTAGGAACCGAATTTGAAGGCACATTGTTCAAAAGATAATATACAATTTATAGGGCATATCCCTAAATAATAGTGAGAATGTTGAATTACTGATCATGAACCTTACCATGTCCAACAATATCCTATTTATTCTCTTAGCCATGCCATTCTACTATAGAGTGCCAGGCGCAGTCAACTGGAATAACATCTTATTCTCTACTAATGTCCTAAGAACTCATTGGAATGTACTTTCCACCTCAATCAAATTTAAATGCCTCTATAGCTTTACCTAATTGCCTCTCCATTTCTACTTGAAACTGCTTGAACTTATTAAAAGTTTTGCTCTTATGATGTATAAGGTAAACATACCCATACTAAGTAGTCGTCAATAAAAGTGACGAAATACTTTGTACCTGTTAGACATGTATGCCCTAAAGTGTAAAAATGTAATATGTTTTGAAGACATTTTTATCAATAAAGAATTCATTTATGCCAAATTCTTGTCCTCTTTATGTTCATATTTGTTGAATGTATGATAAGTAAACAATAGTCTGAGACTGTCGGTCTAAACCTCTAATTCTTAAGATGACTGTTTAAATCGTAAGATCCGTAATTGAGGGAATAAAATTGGGCACTTTATTTATATAAAGATTATTATATTGTCTATAAGATTGTTATGTTGTCTATATCCCTATTAAGAGATAGTCTGTTTTGGCCATCGAAGGTGGACTCCATGATTAGAAATGTTGGAACATTGTCATAGGTGACGGTATGTTAGATCAGAACATAAAGTGAATTGATTTAGATTAATAATTCTATCTCGGCAAATCGATTCACTTTAGACAATCATTTGTATTGTATCTTAATCCTGAGATGAAAGTGGGCCCGTTGTCTTGACTTATGTCTTTTGATGTACCAAAAAGTGACACCCACATTTTAATAGTGGTATGCATGTCAGTACGTTGGAGATGTGGCGTTCGGCCCAGGCGTACTCCCTCAAGCCTCCATAGAACCCACCTTGCGGCAAATCGATTCACTTTAGACAATCATTTGTATTGTATCTTAATCCTGAGATGAAAGTGGGCCCGTTGTCTTGACTTATGTCTTTTGATGTACCAAAAAGTGACACCCACATTTTAATAGTGGTATGCATGTCGGTACGTTGGAGATGTGGCGTCCGGCCCAGGCGTACTCCCTCAAGCCTCCATAGAACCCACCTTGCGGGGCCCTCGGACTTATGGCTCTTATTGGTAGACCATCCCCGTGCCGCCCACTCATCCGTACTGTCC
>CAMOHE010056055.1:23696-35785 GCA_946598075.1 Artocarpus hirsutus
AGAACCAGCAACATTGACAAAAGAAAGTTCTTAGATTTCACTTTTCAACTAGAGAAATAACCAAGAGATTTAAAGTCAACAATATCAATTGTTCCATTATTAACTCATACCAATCTCCACATCTTCATGTTAGGCCTCTACACTAGCCTTTGAAGTCTCAACTTCTTCTTCCACCATATTCCTCGACTGCTTTTATTTGCCCCCTTGTGATCCCGTTGAGATGTAAATCCTTTTCTTTCATTTAATCTAGCACTTTCTTTGTGGTCTCTGAAGCCTTAAGGCAAAGAGACTGGATCATCTTGTTGTACTCGTCAACGTTAGGTTTTACCCTATGATCTTCCATCTCGGCCAGCAAATCCAAAGCTTTGTCAAACTCTTCGAGTTTGCAATACCCACAACCTAGCGTATGGTACATCACAAGGCTAAGCTTAGAATGCTGCTTTTTGGCTTCCGATAGAATCTTACGAGCTTCCTGCATTGGTGCAACCACCGATGATAATAACAGTATAATTTCGTTTTACATTCCTAATTATATTTATCTTATGTTTCGTTGTCTCACTATTGTAATAATTACTATTTATAACTAATACAAATAGTGTACTATTTGGTTACACATATGTATCTAAATGATTGAGCGCTCCAGTTTCCATTTATAGGATAATACCTATAAGAAAATATCATTAACTCTACAAAAAAACTATAGATTCAATATTTATGAATAACGAGTTTACGTTATTCAATAATCATATCTCCAACATACTAGTATGTGTACATGTGATTAATTCAGGATGTCACTCGTTGGTACATCAAAAGACAAGTCAAGAATACAGATTCATTAATTTATTTTAGGATTAAGATGCAACATATATGATTGTCTAAAGTGAATTGATTCATTCAAACAAATTTATTAACTAAATCAATTCATCTTTAATCTTGATTTAATATCTGCCACGAATGATAATATACCAATGTCTCTACCTGTAGAGTCTCACTTCGATGACCAAGACAAGACATCTCCTGTTAGAGATATAGATAACATAACAATCTTAACATGAATAAAGCATTTAACTTTATTCCCTTAATTACGGACCTTTTTTTATTTATACTATCACCTTAAAATTCATGCCATCTGCATTATTATTCCGTCATACGCACGATCTTAAAGGTTTAGATTGATAGTCTCAAATTTTTATTTGCTTATCATACATTCAACATAAATGAATATAAAAAGGACAATATTAGATATATGACATAAAAAATTCTTAATTAATTAAATGTCTCAAAAAATATTACATCATTTAATTTTTATGACACCTGGTCTAAAAATATCCCACTTACTCTAAGTGAGTAAATGTGACATGTTACGTATTCCCATAGCCTCTACATGTTTCTCAAAGGTCCTCATTGGTAATGTCTTTGTGAAAGGATCAACTGTATTGTTTTCGGATGCAATCCAGCACATAACAACACATCTATCCTCAATGTAGTCCCTTATCATACGATACTTTTGGTCTATGTACTTACTCATCTTTTGATATCTTGATTCCTTGGTATCAACTATCGCTGCATAGTTATCACAGTATAGCATAATCGGCTTATCCATACCAGGAATTATTTCAAGATGCCCAAGGAACTTATGAAGCTACACTACTTCTTTCAAAACATCACTGGCTGCCACAAATTCAACCTCCATCGTTAAATCAATAGTGCAACCTTACTTGACACTTCTTCAAATGATGGCGCCTCCACCAAGAGTAAAATGTAGACCTAGAAGTCGATTTTCTCAAATCTAAACACGATTGAAATCCTGAATTAGTGTATCCAAGAGGTGGTAGATCCTCATTGGAGTATACTAGCATATAACTTATAGTCCTTCTTAAGACTTAAAAATATGCTTGACAGCAACCTAATAGTTTGATCCTAGATCCAACTAAAATTGACTTACTATCCAGATTGCATAACATATGTTAGGTCATGTATAAAGCATAGCATTCATAAGACTATCTACTGCCGAAACATAAAGCATATTATTCATGCATTCTCTTTTCTCATCAGTCCGTGGACCGTTCTTTTCTAGACCTTAATGTTGGCCTGCCTTTTTTGGAATTTTTATTGCAAACTTCTTGAGAATCTTATTTATGTATGAAGCTTAGGATAAAGTTATCATCTTGTTCTTTTTATCTCAAAAGATTTGGATTACCGAAACATAATTGGCTTCATCCAAGTCCTACATGTCAAACTGCTTAGTCATCCAAACTTTGACCAATGACAACGCCCCTACGTCATTGCCAATAAGCAAAATATCATCTATATGGAGCAGTAAAAAATCCATTTTCTTATCCTTGATGTGTTTATAAAACAAAGTTCATATAAATTGTGTTCAAGACCATAAGTCTTGACCACTTAGTCAAATCTTATGTTCCAAGAACAGGAAGCTTGCTTAAGTCCGTATATAGACTTTAGCAATATGCAAACTTTATTTTCTTGACCCTTTGTTTTGAAACTATCTGGCTGTACCATATATATGACCTCATCAAGATGGCCATTTAAGAATATCATCTTAACATCCATTTGCTATATCTTGTAATCGAAAGCAACAACAATAGACAAGAGAACGCGAATGAACTTAAGCATAGCTACAGGCGAAAAGGTTTTCTCACAGTCAATTCCTTCCATTTTCATATCTTTCCTTGCTACCAATTTAGCCTTATAAGTTTCGAATTTCCCATCTACATCTCTCTTTCTCTAAAGACCTGTTTACACCCTATTCGAGAAGGCGTACAAGCTCCCAAACTTGATTAATCTTCATAGATTTCATCTCAATGTTCATAGCTTCTATCTAGATTTTTGCATCAACATCCTCTAGAGCCTCTTCGTAAGTATAAGAATTCTTATCATGTTTAACTGGTTCAACTAAATAAGCTTTGCCATTGAACATATACTTCTCAAGTTAACATCTGACCCTCCCACTACGTCGAAGCTCCCTAGCTTATTGTTCAGCCAGTTTTTTCTACATTGATTGGATCAGTTTCCATTAGAACCCCCAAAGTGATTGTATCACTTGCCATCTCCTCGACTACCACTTTACTTTGAGGCTTAAAGTCGTTCATGTAACTTTCCTCGAGGAATATTGCATTCGTTAAAACCACGACTTTATTTTCTTTTGGTTTATGGAAATAACCACCTTCTATCTCTTTTGGATATCCTATAAACACATAAACCTCTGAATGTGCCTCTAACTTATTTGCTTCCTTATCCAGGATATGTGTAGGACATCCCCATATATGAATATGGTTTAAGGATATATTCCTACCTGTCTCCAACTTATCAGGAGTTTTAAGAACCGAATTTAAAGGCATATTGTTCAAAAGATAATATACAATTTATAGGGCATATCCCTAAATAATAGCAGCAATGTCGAATTACTCATTATAGACCTTACCATGTCTAACAAGTTCCTATTTATTCTCTCAGCCATGTCATTCTGCTATAGAGTGCCAGGCGCAGTCAACTGGGATAAAATCTCATTCTCTACTAGTGTCCTAAGAACTCATCGAAAAGTACTCTCCACCTCAATCAAATTGAAATGCCTCTATAGCTTTACCTAATTGCTTCTCTATTATCACTTGAAATTGCTTGAACTTGTTAAAACTTTTGCTCTTATGAGGCATAAGGTAAACATACCCATATCAAGTAGTCGTCAATAAAAGTGATGAAATACTTATACCCTCTTTGCGCTTTGATCTTCATAGGACTACAAACATCACTATGACAAGTTCCAAAACTCCTATTCGATTGGGTTAGACCCGAATGGTCTTTTGGTCATTTTGCCCTCCAAACAAGATTCACATTGTAGTATAATTTCTATCTCTAAATGGCTTAAAGATCCAACCCTTACAAACCTTTGAATCCTATTAAGGCTTATGTGACCTAATATAAGTAATATTAGAGTGATAAATTTTAAGCCTTTTAGAGTTATTATTAATCTCAATATTCAATAGTAACTCTATCTTAGGTCTAATAAAATATAGATTATTTTGCATCTATTCACTACAGATAAAAGATTTGTTTTTACAAATCACAAATTTATTATTAAAAGAAATTGAATAAGAATACTTGAATACACAAGTGATAGAAATTAAATTCCTTTTAAGTTTAGGAACAAAAAACCATCTCACAAAATTAAACTCTTATAACTATTAAAATAAAGATGCATGTCTTCTATTGCTTCAGCCAATACTAAGGTCCTATCACACATCCGTAACATGAAGTGCTTATTAAACATTCTTCTCATTTTGCTTGAACCCCTATAGAGAATTGCAAAGATGATTAGTGGGCCTACAATCTATAACCAAAGTGTCACTTGATTTTTCAACTAAACATGTTTCAATAACAAGAAGTTCACACTTACCTCCTTTTGGTAGAAAGTCCTTGCAATTCCTCTTTATATGCTCGATCTTCCCATAGAAGCAGCACTTGAGCTTCTTTGGGTTCCTCTTCTTCTTCTTGCCCTTGGTTGGCGAAACTGATAAATTCTCGTTCTTGGCATTTTGCTCTTTTCCATTCCCAGAGTTGGAATTAGAACTTGATGCAACCGCTATGTTCACCTCATCACTAGCAAGTGTGTCCTTGATTAGGTTTTTGAACTCCTATAACTATTTCATCAACACTGTTAAGGTTACATCTTGTCTATTACTCAAATTATATAAAGCTCTAAATGGGACGAACTCCTAAAAAAGAGTATCAAAAACCATCATCATATATAACTCAGTATCGATATCAACTCCATGGGTTTGAGCCTCACCGAGGTTAACTATGACCAATATCATATGCTCCTTCATAAATGTCCCTGGTTTCTATTTATTGGCGGGCTTAATCATCAGCATCCTTCTAGTGATCATATGCCTAGATTTGTTCGTTAATGGATTTGCCGATAATAGGGGTAAATAAAAAACCCGACAACTCAACAAACCCAATTAACCCACCAAACTTAACCTAGATAACCTGAACACAACAAGTAATTCAACTCACCCCAATCCAACCCAAGGTTTCATTGGGTAGGTTTAGGTTGGGACGAACCCATCCAATCTGTTTATATATATACATGTATAAAGAATTTATATTTTAAATTTATGATTTTAATATACATATTACACATATGCAAAATTGAAAAATACATTTTGACGTGTTCTTGAATTATTTTGGTTTTTCTTACTTTTTAATTTTTTTTTATAATTGTTCTTGCTTGGATCGTGAGAAGTTAACAAATGCATTTTGACAAAAAATATGTGTATTATTTGTTTTGTGTTTACATTAATAAGTGGAAGCTTATTATGTTTTATGTCAAGGGATGGATTTTGTATTACAAATATAAAGGATGTATGAGTGGAGATCCTTAGAACTTAAGATTGACAATCATGCATTATATTGGTTAATGTTTCTTTAGTATTTTTGTTGCATTGGTTTCTATTATGGTTTATTTGTTAGTTCATGACTTAATGTCCTTGATTTGAATTTGTATTGTACATCCTTTATCTTTATGTTGATTTTAACTTATTAAGACAATTTTAGATCTTTACAAGACCAATATCTTATGAATTTTAGCTTTTTAATTCATTTTGGATTACATTGTTTCTTTTGATTTTTTTTCCTTTTGTTATTGGTCAACCTGACCAACCCACCTAAACTTTAATTGGATAGGTTGGTTTTCAACTTTGAGTTTATTAGGTGGGTTAACTTTAAAATCAACCTACCCAAACTTTGATTGAGTGGATTGAGATTTTCATAAACCCATCCGATGTTTACCCCTAGCTAGCAGGAGCAGGAGGAAAGGGTGTGGTTAGCATAAATTTTAGTTTCTCAAATGATAAGACAATATTAAGGTTCTGTTTGCAATTGTTATACTTCTTGCCATTAAGTGTACTTTTGTCAAGTATTGAAGATAATGCGTTTTTAGACATTTTTGATGTACAATAAAGATGTATATACTAAACATAAGCAAACATGTAATAACAATTTAGTAAGGTAACTTAAACATATAAGTAAACATAATACATGTTTATGTGTCAAAACATTGAAAAAATTACAACCTTACAACGATAATTCCTAACTTAGAATTCAACAAGCCGCCTAGGGAAACTTATCAAATTCAATTAGAATTACGGATCCCATATGTTTAGTATATATCATCTAAGACTCGTTTTGTTCTAGCATATACTAATAATCGCTTTCTTTGATTATTAATTTTATTAACATAACTCATAGGGGAGAATAATAATAAAAATTAATTTTGAGTGTTTAACCATTATTTCAACAATTTGATCCATGGTATGTAATTGTCACCTAGGGGTGAATGATGATAAAACATGCTGAAACAAATTATACTTTCAAATATCTAAGCCGATACATGATGCATCCCTTCTTAAGGGTAGGAAATATCATGTGTTATCTATGGACAAACAATGGATTCCTTTGGTCCTCTTTTTCGAAAATCTTCTCACACTCAATATTTTAGAAAACATGATTTTATTTGAAAATATACATAAACAATTTTTAATGAGCAGCACTCCTTATTTTACATGACATGTTATCAACATATATGACACAACATATTAGAAAGCAAACAAGCAACACAATAAACAAAGCTACAACCAATATAATAAATAAACATAATGTTATGACTCCATCTTAGAGAAAAGAAAATAAAAATTATAAAATTTTAGTCGAAATATATTATCGATTCTTCATCTTGTATATTCTCGTTGTATCATTTTCATGTGGCGTCCATCTTTAAATTTTTATTTTGTAGTTATGATAAAAAAAATTTCAAGTTTTTCTCAAAATTGTTTCATTAAAATAAAAACATCACAAAACAATTGAAAAACTAATCTCTGCAATATGACGGTCAAACACAAAGGCCCGTTGACCAACTCTGCCTGACAAGACGACTGTTTGGCCATAGCCAGTTGACCGTACCCTATATAGGGTGGTCAACCTCACCATCACAGACCAGACCGAAGATTCTGTTTTCTCAATTATTTTATAGTTTTAATTTTAATAACAATTCTAAAAACTCGTACAAATTTCTATAAACATAGAATATAAATAAAACTGCAGTCATCTCTATGCTTTAAATCCGTCTTCATTATTTCAACAGAAATTTACAACCAAAACCTATACTGTTTTTGGCTTACAAAATTTCTAGAAAAAATAAAATAACAAATCCTAAATGGTGATGATCAACTGTCATTTAATTATATGAAAAACCTAGATATATATTTTAACCTCTAAGAAACCATAACAGAAAAATTAATTGATTAAAAAAACATTCATACAAACAAAAATTTAATTAGCAATAATTAATTAATAAACATTTACCATTTAATCTCATGACAACATATAAATATATAGAACCCTAGAGTACCAACTCTCTAAAAAAATTCAATTCAAGCACAAGAAAGAATAAGATCACATAATTTATGTACATAACATGATCACGAATTTTGTAAAACCATGTCTCTAATATCAATTGTTGGAAAACTAGTTCACAACAGAATTTTAAAATTTTTTAAATTGAAATCTTTTCTATAAATGAGTTAAACATGTTATATACGATAAATTAATAATAGATTTTTCACACCTTATAAAATCGAAACCGCATTTCTAATAAAAAATTGTGTAGTGAAACTGCTGCTAAGAATCGCGTTTAGAAGAGCCTTAACAACTTGTCTTTTTTGCTATTCTCTTTTCCATGATCGAAATGCGAATGGACACACATCCTTCGATTCTCCTCTTGGTAACTTCTCCCCACAATCACAAGAGAATTATAAGAATTACTGTTCTCTCTGTTAAACGATAATTCTTTAGAGTAATAGAGTTTCTCTCTAGAAATCTCTTTTTGAACCTCTCAAGTAACCTCTCTTAATCATCATAACCTATAGGAACACATTTCCAAATTATGGATGTCGGATGGGAACTCATTTATGTCATATTAGGCTTCAAAATTTCAGTTTTGATCAAATCTTGCAGCTAAAAAAAGCGTTAGACATGGATCGTTGATCTGGCAGGGGCAGTCGACTGCCCTATACTAGGGCCGATCGACCGAGCTAATGTGGCATGCTCCTACCACGCGTTTTTTCGACTTCGAAGATCTACTTGATCCACTTGTTTGAACTAATAGGATAATTACTATTTTATTTGACCCGAGTATCTTTCATAGAGTCCCAATTTTTATTCAAATAACCTAATATAGATGTTATCTAATTAGAACAATCATATACTGATAATTTCATATTCAAATAAAATATATATATAAATAATTTAATATTTTTTTAAAATTAATTCACAAAATTAATTCAACTCATAAACCAACATGAATTAATAAAATCCAATTAACCAAATTTTAAGCCAATTTAAGAATTAACATAAGTTATTAATTTGTTAGAATATGAACTAATAAAGGAGACTTGATAGACATATATAGATCAAGTTCTAATAATTATAAAATAACATATCCCTGACATGTATATTTTATAATTATCAACTCTAAAACTATCTCACTAAAAGCTTAAAGCTGTACTCTAGGACTATATATAAATTAGTAAACTCCAATAAGTTAACCATCCATGACATATCATCATATGTGATATGCCCATAAAATATTCAAAATCGGCTTAAGGACAAATTCGTTTTACTTTCATGATTATATTTATCTTATAGCCTATTATGTCATCGTTGGAATACTTAATATTTATAGCCAGTACAAATAGTATATCATTTGGTTACATATACATATCTAAATAGTTGAACACTCCAATATTTAATTACAGGATAATGCCTATAAAAGAATATCATTAACTTTACAAATGAGCTATGGATTTCATATCTATAAATAACGATTCTACTCTATTCAAGAGTCATGTCTCCATTGTTTTGATATGCATACCTTTAACTCATTGATTCATTTCAAGATTAAGATGTAACACATATGATTGCCTGAAATAAATTGATTCATTCAAATGGAATTATTAACTAAACCAATTCATCTTTAATTCTGATCCAATATACTACCACCAATGACAATGTACTAATGTCTCTACTCGCGGAGTCCCACTTTAACAACCAAGACAAGCTATTTCCCGTTAAAAATGTAAACAATATAACAATCTTAACATGAATAAAGCGTTCAACGTTATTCCCTCTATTGCAGACCTTTTTCATTATTTAGACCTTCACCTTAATATTCATATCTTTTGTATACTCTGTCCATCATATGCACAAGTTTAAAGGTTCACATTGACAGTCTTAGACTTTTATTTGCTTAATATACATTTAATATAAATGAATATAAAGAAGACAATATTTGATATATGACATAAATAATTCTTATCGATTAACTATTACATCATTTAATCCTAAAGTAACCAGTCTAATAACCTTGAGAAGCAATTTCTTCACCTTATTCATGTCTTTTATCCTACACAAGCCTTGAATCACAGCCGAAAAAGGCTTGGTTGCATACTTCTACGCTTCTCCCTCAAAATTATCCAACATTTCCACGCTAATCTCACTTTGCCATCCTCCCCAAAGAGGGAAGTGATCAAGAAATTAACCACACACCGACGAACCACTCACCCCTTCTTCTCCTTTGCCAATGTGTAAACCAAATGGGCATCTTTAGCCCTTTTTGCCTTGCAAAACCACGAGATTATCCTACCAACTTTCTCACCATTGCCAGGCACTCTCTCTGCTTCAATCGTCTTCTGACAAACCAACAAACCCCAAACTTTCAAAAACCTCTATGAAGCCTTCCCTTTACCCAACTTAGAAAACGAAGCTACAAATTCATTGAGAATCTCAGTTTTCAGCACATCAATTCCATTCTCACCAATCTCCTTCACCAAATCCCACAATTAATAGGCCCTTTCCTCTTAAGACTAGCGTCACATATAGCTCTAACTAGTGAGTCTAAAACACCTGGTTTTACTCTAATCCTTGGTTTTTTCTTCAAAGCCTAAGTGGAAAGGAAATCAAATTTTCAGTCAAGAGTTGTGGAGTTTGTGGTACTCTTATCATGAACTCCTTATGAAGACTCAAATCCATGTCGTTGAATCTGGATTCTACAGAAAAAGACGACCCATCATCAAAAATTCTACCCCAAAGAAGAGGCAACAATTCCTCCAACTTCTCGGCATTGTCTTCTACATCCTCGCTCACGAAAGTTTTCAAATGAGAATTTTCGATGTGGGTAGCATCGCCAATTTCGCCTCCAAAGGAAGGTTCTGGAAGCTGCTCTGCCTCCAAAGAATCGGAGTTATCGCCGAGGATGTTTGCCGGAGTTTAGGAGAGGAATTGAGGGGAAAAGGCTAGCGTTTTGGGGAGGGAAATTTGATGGTGTTTTCATGGAGTTCTGACAAGACGCTTGCAAGCTGATGATGATGATGATTATGATAACGAATGTCATCTCAAGAGATGAGAGGCTCTTGCAGCCATAACCGACCTCCACACCGAGCCGGTCCTTGGAAGACTAGGCAGAAATAAAGTGGGTTTAGAGTTCAGGGACTCTATTTTCTTAACTTCTCTTTTCTCATGTATCCTTTTGTTTTTCCTTTCCATTCCTTCTTAGATTCTATTTCTACACATGCTCCACAATAAAGCAATAAAGCAATAGGTTACCATAAAAAATACTGGCGGTTAAACTTTTAACTGTGACAAGTTATATTATAAGTTTATAATTCTGTAACAAATCATTCTTATCAATAGTAATGTTAGTTCTTTGATAAAAATTTACTTGTGATTTTCGTACGAGTTGTTAATTAAAAGCATATGAATGTTAGCCTAAAATCTTATATTTAAAACAAGGTTAATTTAAAATTTTTATTTTGATAAATACTTAATTAAAAATATTAATCATAATAAAATAAAAATAACCATTCATGTCAACAATTAACTATTTATATGTAAGTTACATGTCAATTTCAGTTAAAACTAATATCGTTATTAATAAAAGGTGACTTATTACAAATTTGCACGTTCAACTTACAACTTATTTAAATTAAAAATTTTGAGAATAAATTATAAATGTGCAATAAAGTCAAGTAGCAATGGTTAAAAAACTCAAAACAAAACCAAAACGGGAATACAATAGTAGGAAAGGAAAAATAAATAAAATAAAATAAAATAAACAACACAGATCGTATTGGTACTTGTGTAATTATTTTTCAGCTCCTGCAGAAAATTGAATTGAGATACAAAAAGTTCTAGTGCACTTGTTCAAAGAAACAAAACCGCTTCCAAATTAGGCAGTCCTTATATTGCCAAATTTCCTTCTCATAAATAAGCAGTTGCCCAAATTTAAATACTCTATTTGTTGATGCTCTTATATTATCGTGGTTTTTGTTGTGGGATTAACTAGAAATAATAAATAGCTTTTCACTAGTGTTTAAATGGTGCACGAAAAAATACTTCTTAATTTAAAAGAAAAAAAGTTTTAAATTTATTTTATTAAATAAATCAAAAACTCTTATTATTATAAAAAATAATATAATACAAAAAGATGAATAGAATTTATAATTTGTTACTCACGTATATAAGAATAAAAAAATAAATAAAAAAAGTTTTCCATAAACACCTTATTTATAAGCATTAAACAGATAGCTTGCCACTAAAAACAACTTATTTTATTCCCTCAAAAAAAAAAAAACTTCTTTTAAGCGATTCTAAATGAGGGCAACATAACTACATTTAACCTTGTTAGAGTAGCCAAAAGAAACTAAAAACAAAGAAAAAACAACATTTCTTTAGAAATTTAGAACTAAACAACGCGTTTAAATCTGTAATTTCAGACTGCACACTTTCTTTCGTCTCTCCAAGGTAAAAAGCATGTAAAAGGCCTATTGGTTTAAACTCTAAGGGCTGTACAAACTCTCCTATACCTTTAGTAGTGATATAAGGTCGAAAGGGAAAAAAAAAAATCAACCCAAGTTTTTCCTTCTTTTTTTCTTTACTTGCATATACATCTCAGCTGGATCATATTAGTCTATACTTTGGTCAAACTGTTCTTTTAGTTATCTACTGTTGCCATCTACTTT